>JAUMHM010030010.1:0-16193 GCA_032362435.1 Melikaiella ostensackeni
GTGAGGTCACCTCAATTTTCAATAACTACGTCCTCCTCGCATTTCATTATTATAAACAATTTCAATTTTTATTGCCACCATCAGATGCGGCTTTTTGCGACGATTCCAACGACATGAAAAGATTCAATCCCGATGGAAGCTTGAGTAAAGGAGGTCCTCAACCTATAGGGCAGTATTGACCAATTTAGTAGAGGAGTTAGTAATGGTGGGATCTGTACGGTTTCCAGATTGAAATGGTTGGAGCCTGAGGGCAGGACTCTGCGCTGTTAAATTTCACTAGCGGATTAAATTGTGCCCTCACGGAGTTGGTTTCTAAGCCGCTTAGATTGTCCTGATTGTCTAGATTTAATGTGGGGTTAGGATTGGGCGCCACCGGATTTTCTTTGCCACTTCTGGAAATGGTGAGTGGGTGACTGCGTGTGGATATCGTCCGTTCCTGAGATGGCTTCTTTTTAGGACATTGTAGTACCATATGTTCTCATTTTATTTTCACTAATCTCATCAGAGTCTTTGGTTCGTGATATCAATCACAACAAAATTAATTCTCAAGCCCCACGAATTGGATCGTTAATTGATGTGCTCCGTGCTTTCTGTGTCTAGGGACTTATGCCCGTAAGATAGAGAGAGATCAATGGTGGACGAGAGGAAGGTGGAACTGTGATTTCACCGGAGGGAAGGTTGAGAGGGAGCATCGTTAGGGACACGAGGAAGATGGAAAGAGTGTATTCCCGCTATCGGTTTCTGGACGAGGAAAGAGGGAGAAGGGAGCACCGAGACTCTGTCTGACGGTGGAGGGGGGTGAAATTGTTTTGATAGCAAGTATTCCTCTCATCAGTTTTTGGGGGAGGAAAGCAGGAGAAGGCAGCGCTAGAATAACCCAGGCCTTGTCGCAACGGCAGGTATTTCCGCTGTCTGACGAGGAAGGAAACTCATGTGGGAGAATAAGAAAGGAGGAGAATAAGAGCGGGGACTACCAGGTTTGAGTAGTGAGGGCTTATTAACTTCAGCAGAGGAGCTCCGACTGAAGTGGATTGAGCATTCGCAGCCGAAACACGCCTTTTCAAGCAGTTGGGTTCTACGGGAATTCTAGTGGAGGCGTCAGAATGGAGTGGAGGAAGATGCATGCGTTAAGACGTCACTGGTGTTGCCTTCACGGCTCTCTCCTACAGTCTTGCCCTATACGAGTCGCTTATGAAAATATTTTTGATTTTGTTATTTTCACATAGATGCAAGATCATATGATTGAAGTGCTCTAGTACCGTTTCTGGTACAATATTTTTTGCTGGCAATGCTGGACTGCTGAATAACAAAAAATAATGAAAATTATGTAAATAGAGAGAACATGGATGCATCATATGTATTGGAATTTCTTATTCTGATTGTTTGAAACATGAAACAGGATCATTGCTGGTTCACAGTTGGGACAGGTCTGGGCCAGTGCTAGCTTCTCCCTGAATACAGTTTCTGCTCACAACAAACTACGACCAAAAATCGTGTATACATCAGGGTTTGACAAAGAGTTCTTATTTCTTGTTTCAAAAATGGGCAAACCAACTACGCATGTATTGGAAAATAATTGTTGATTAATTATTATTACTAATTAATTACTTATGTGTATTTTTTGACTGACTTGACATGATGAACGATATATGCCCCATTTTTTTTTAAGAATCGATTATTTATGAGATCCCCTTCCAATATTGGTTCAATCACATTAGCAATTTCGCCATGGATGTGGATTTTAACTCTTTTAAGATCATAATGAGGATTGAGTCTAGGAGCCAAGAGTGGAAACAAATATCCTGATGATTGTTCTAATGATGCAATTATCCACTATTCCTACGTAAAGAAATCGTCCATCTAAAGGCCAAATTTTGTGTTCGAAAGTTTCGAAATGATCAGCATTATAAAGTAGAATGGGAAAAAGGTGGACTGCCTCATCTTTATGTGGCCAACCTCATTCTTCGAAAAGGAAGTTTAAGAAGCAAATTAATTATTATAATAATTATTTAATAATTATAAAATAATAATGATAGTCCAAGGAGATATTGACAAGTACCATTAAGTAAGTCATATCCATTAATAACCTTTGCCTTTTCTTTAATAAAGAAAACCATATACGGAGGAAGGTTTTTTATACTTTTTTGTCCGCCGTACACCGAAGGCAAGCTTTGTCGGTGTTGTTTTGCGTGCGGAAAGTTGATTTTTCCGCACGAGTGCGGTAAAATTTGAAGTGTGCGGAAAATTGTTTACTTCCCGCACTCATATGTGGGAATACGCAGAAAAGACAGAGATTTCGTTAATTTCAAATTTACACCGACTCGGATTACTTTCGGTATACAGCGAACAAAAAATATCGTTCGTATCACGTGCGAAACGTATCTTAACGCAAGAGTGCGTATTTTAACTTGCGTTTAAATACACCTTTCCGCACTTGAAACGAAATATACTATTTTAACTCCGTACACAGAAAACTACATATTAGTGTGTTTGCTGCATCTCATTTTGAACAATTTAAATTTTTATTGTGCCTACATTTGGCGTACTTTTAAGGATCGGCATTTCAAATTTCATTTCATATTTCTTATATAGTTATCAAATTTTCTGCGTTCTCTCTCTTTTAAGTCTCACTCTTAATTATTACCTGTCAGTAATTGAAGCTTCAGCAGAGATAACGTCCGATCAAAACAAGTTTTGCGTCGAATCAGTTCTATAGAGTTATTATTTCTTTAACTGTTTTTCTATGCCGCGGAGGCGCTGCAATCGCTATAGTGTCAACGAAAATTCGAAAAGCCGCTCCGAAATGATTATAACTATCAACTCACGTTAATTTCCGTAAAAATAATCAGTATATTGCAGGAAATGCAACTTATGTTACCAAACATTGAAGAAAAACTTGACCCAATCAAAACTAAAATACTACCCCTAATCGTAATAAATTACCTATAATAGGGGTTGAAGTATCAAATCATGCATTCCGAAAATGTTACACGCAATTCTTCAGATGTTTAAGTACTTAGATATTCTGGTTTAATATAGGAGAGTGGAAAATGAAAATATGATATTTTAAAATTTAACCCCCATACAGGGTAGTTTTTCACGATCAGGGAGAGTATTTTTTGGCCCAATTCGGTGAAGTTTTTTTTCCTCATCGCTTGTTATCATCAGTTGTGTTTTTTGCCAAACGCTTATTATCTTGACCGAAAGTAACGTTAATTAACAGTTTTAAACATTTTGGGGCTGATGAAGGCCGTAGGACTGCTGTTAAAACTTTTTTTAATAAAACCAAAATACACATTTATTTATTTACCGAACGAAAAAAGTTGAAGGGTGCGTGATCAGAAGAAAAAATATTGCATTTTTGAGGATACTCTTCTTCGGATCAATCTCATTCTCACAAGTGTATTTTTCCAAATATGACTTTAGAACTTCTGAACGGGGATAGAAGCAGAAAATGACATTTGTTTAAGCATCGAAAAAGTTCATGAACTGCAGTCGACAAATTTCGAAAACAATGTATTATTCTTCCTTTTGAAATAATTATGTTTGATATCACCGTCTGTGGACGCTTTGCTACAAGTATTTGTTTTCATTTTATTAATGTAAGCTTCACAGCATCTCTAGCTCTTTCATTATTTCCTGCTTGATATTCTGATCAGTTTAAATTTCTTTTTTTACCCCTATTCAAAAGTTCCAAGTTAGATTTAGAAAAGTACATTTTCGAAGTCGAGGCCAATACTTGAAATTAGTAACCTCGATTATTATATTTCATTACAAATTCAGTTTAAAAATTTTTCTTGACAGATTTAGCGGTTGCAGCGCTTCCGCTGAAGCCTTAGCTAACTTTAACCTAAGGAAGACATTACAAGAACTTTTTCTGTAGAATATTATTCTGACATAATTATGCGCATATCTTGTGCGAAAGAATTAAATAATCATGGGAACGCTTTATTAAAATTTTGGTAGCTACCTGTGAAGCTTGAGAATTGTATTAAGCTTCGTGCAATCTCAATAATTTTGGATAATTGAAGTGCCAAAAAAATTTAAGATGAGTATTTTATTTATATTCTCTTTGTAAATTACCGAAAATTCGCGGACATTCATGGAAATCTTCGGGAATTCGTGAAACATAATGGAAATTTATGGAAGTTTTGAAGCTTGTTAACTTCAATCAGGATTCAGAATTCTTATCACATTTCTGCATGTTTTGGATTAAGGAACCGGAAGTAACGAATGGTCTCTTGCCATTTCAAAGATCAAATTGCAAGAGGCTGGTGCCTTCCTCAGTATGCAACACAAGCTGATCATAACTTCTTTGGTTTTGGCTCTGTTTCAATGCTTTCCTTCAGATAACCAAAGTTTGTTGCGACTGATGTTATGAATGGATACACCACCTTACGAAAATTTAACTGCTTAGTGTGGACATTATTTTATACTTATGGAAAACATTTCTGGGATGAAGTTGTTACTTGGACATAAACTTAAATAAACCTTATAAACTCAAAACATGTACAATACAAATAATATTGTGGCATCGGATTGGATTGACACTTTTGCTGACGAAAGACATGCCGTTGGAACAGTTTCAGGTGATGAATGGAGACTGACTATTTGGAATGCTGGAGGTGCAAATGATCAAGAGAAAGGAAATCGCAGGATACAATGCGCGTAAGGATGCTAGATATTTTATATGTACTGGAAACAAACAAGAATGAAGGTGAGATTGCAAAGATAGAAAATTGAGTCGAACTATGGTCAGGAGTAGATAGTGAATCACGTGGTAGCCATGTAGTCGGTCTGATCATGAATGAGAGAGCAAAAATGCATGTCAAAAAGTATAAATGTGCATCTCCCAACGACGAACGGTGGATAACACTACGGAATAGCATCCTGAAGAGTGCATCTGAAGTGTGCGGTACTGAAGATGCTTGGTGGAATGATGAAATCCGCGTGGCTGTCAAAGAGAAAAAGCAAGCATACTCAAGAACACTAAATAGTAAAGGTCTTAGCGATGAGGAGAGGACTAGACTATAAAATGATTATAGGGATGAAAGCAGAAAAGTTAAGATACTAGTCAAAGAAAGCAAGGATAAAATCGAAGTGGAAGAAAATACTAAAATGTAGAATGATTTTGAAGGGAAAAGGAAATTATTCTGGAAATGGGTTAGGAATATTGGGAGAAAAAGTACTAGCCACGGGGTATGCTATCATAGTACGAACCGGCAGCGGAGATCAGCTAGCAGAAAAAAGTTGGGATAAGAAAGCACCAATCGTATGCACCGTTATTTTAGCTTGTTTAAGCGGCAAAATTTAAAATATTATTACTATCATGTTATACGTTATGTTGTCACGATTTACCGTCTGGATAGAAGAAATATTCTACATCTTTCATTTTCAAATTAAAAAATTTATTTTTCATTAGTTTTTCTTTGCATTTCCAGCTGCGTTTTGAGTTGAATAAGCATTGTGATAAAGAGATATATAAATGAATACGTTGATTTCTTCTGCAGTTAATACGCCCATGTAAATAAAGAATTGTATTACAAAACTGAAAACTTCCGTAACGTAAGGTTTTATGCCGACAAAGTCGAGTTATGTTCCGCATGTGTCAGTAAGTTTGTATTTATATTTCATACTCGCGTCGCGTTCAACGCGTTCAATCCTCTAAATATCAATCCTGTGATTTTGCAACTCTCAAATTACCCATTTAATATAGACTTGATTAAGATTGCTTTCTTCTTAAAAAGTAAGAATCAAAATATGTACAGGTTATGTCGATTATGTTATTGTTATTGGTTAGAAATAACGACATCAAACCACATAAATGGTCGCTCGGACTATTTCGGGGCCACTCGACTGTTCAAATGACATCTCGATACCGATTCATGCAGCTTTCCTCCCATTTTTTTCTGCTAGCTGTGACGTTTGTTACCGGAAATCCTTTTTCCAGCATCACTTCCGTGGTATAAGCACTCAGTTAGTCGGAATCAGAAATACTGATGGTGAAATTTTATGAGATATGGACGTAGTTAAATACTGTGGAAGTCTTTCTTTTCGAAAAATGATATCAAGGTCAAGCTATGAAGCATGTGTCACAGAAGAGGATACGTTAGATAATCTCGTTGTGAGTGGTGAACTAGAAATCAATATCCACGACATTATGTTCTCAATTAGGAAGCTGAAAGATGATAAGGCCATTGCTAAGAGATAGGAGTGAAGTGAACTCGGTTGGCATGGAATTCTTGCGGAATATGTGCGGTGAAACGCCAATGGACAAGGTCAGTGATGAGTGGGTTCTCAAAAGAATGCGGTGGAGAAGAAACATTCATTGACAAGAGTGAAAGAAATTTTCTTAGATGTTCTGGTCATGTTGAGACAATGAATGAAGGACCCTGAGCGAAGCAAGTGTATTTAGGTAAGGTGAATGGTAGCGTACCCAGAGGCAGACCGAAGAAGGAATTTTGACGTTTGAAACGAAAGATTTAAGATACTGATGGATCCCTCTGGGAAGCTCTGCTAAGTGGCTTTGGTTGCGATAAAGAGTATAGATCTTCTTGTGTGCTTATCAGTCATGTTTATTTGTAAATTATGATGTATGATGGCTCTGAAAAGCTCTTAAAGTGGGGTGATTGCTCGAGAGATTGATCAGCGACCCATGTCGGAGCAGTGTTGTGGGAAGACTGTGTCGTTAGAATGAACAACACGCGTCTTCTGGATTGATATAAAACCTATCGCTTCTCTGACACTTTCCTTACTTACCCTTAGCACATAATTTTCTTAATCACACGTTGGCTGCAAGTACATTGAAAGTGCCATATAAGTCTGACTTTGGTTCTAGCCTAAAATGGCCTTGGACATATAGCGGACCGGCTCAAATGTCAACAATCTGGTCCGTATGAACCATTTCTATGTGACTTTCGTTCGCTGTACAAAATATTCATTAAATTTCTTCAAATATTTGTTTGTTTTGGAGGATGAACGCTGCCTCTTGTTTTCCTGCGACATTTTTGTGAAACATAACGTAAACACTGAAAGCGAATGAAGCGAAGTGCGGACCGTGCGAACTGACGAAATCATGCGCTTGTGTGGCACCGCCCGCATTGTTAGTGCGGTACTGGACGAGTCTCCTGGCTTTAGAGTACCGCTCTCTGCACACTCACACACTTACGAATTTCATATAAGTTGCACGGAAAATGAATAAGTCAATACAAGGACGAGTCAAGATAATACATTAATAATGTGGTGCGTAACGTCTAAGGAATAGGTCAAGTATTCGTGGAAATTTTCCTATGGTTTTGGAGTCGTGAGTTGAAAAAATAATTAACCAGGCATTCCTAGGATCTTCATTGTCGCTGATTGAGAAGTATTTACTTTGAATGTGATTATAAGCAGGACAGAAGATGAAAACATGGAAGGAGTCATCAATTTCCAGATTACGAAGTGCACAAGGCTCGGAACCAAAGGCAAGATCGAATTCTTGGATTTCGATGTGCATTGTAGGTCGCGATTAATGGAAAAAAACTTAGAATATGACTGATTTTGCTGAGATAAATCTTTGGATATGCTTGGGCTGCTATTGACGATGGACTAAATAATGTGTCAAGAGAATCTCTCAACAACAGTGACCTCACAGCGTGTAACGTAGTTACCTCACATATCGGTGGCCATTATCGCGCTTGCACACTTTGAAAAGGCAACTCCACAACGGGTTACGAATCGAAAAATCGTAAAATCGATGGCGCCATGTGGTAGAGCAGCATTTACTCCAGTCTGGCAGCGATACAGGCCAGGCGTAACTGTCACTGACTTGCAGCATTCTTTAGCGTGCTAACCCAATCACTTGGCTTACGCACTTGTATCAGAAATAACTATTATTTGGCCAAGACAGTATCGAACAGAAAACCCGGTAGAAGAAAGTCAATAACCCCACCTGTTTCGGCGATGTTCACTGTTAATCTCTCTAGTGCACGGTGACAAGAAGTATACTGTCATAAGCATGATCTGAAGTTTGCTCTTCTTCTCCCTTGACAGAAGAGGTCATGTCACTCGGCCCTGATGCAGGCAGATGCAGATTTATAGAAGTTACTATAACGTTAATCATCTTTGTGCTTATGCCACCACACGCAGTCTCCGTCACAACATTCCATGGCAAACCGAGTCAAACGCAACTTTACAATCTATGAAAGCAATATAGACAGCACCATTGGGATAACTAAGATGAATCTGTATCGGAGAAATGAGAGTAAATAAAGTGTGCATGCAACTCCTCCCCCTCCTGAACCCCGAATCTGTTTCCGGAATTATATTCTTATTAGTCACTCATTTTGTTTAGAGCGAATGCAGCGGTTCAGAAATAAGGAAGGGACAGAAAATTGAGTACTATTTCTCACAGGACAAAAGCGGTAGAGCGCAGTTTGTAGCGATATATTATAAACATTTTGTATATCATTCTTCACATATAAATTAAATTAGTATAGTTTTTCTAACTTTTCAATGTTTCAAGAATTGATTTTGAACTTTTCGAAACAAGTTACATACGTTTCTAATCGTGAAAAGTCGTGGATTCCGAATTTGAATGTTTTACGCTGTTAACTTCAAAATTGAAAAAAAATACATCTCTAAATTTTAATCTGAAAGCTCAACAAAGGACCCTTACCGAGACGCGGTTACTCTTCCTAGATAGCCTTTCTGCTTGTTATTTATGATCGAATTCCTATTTGAATTTCTAAAAGCACATTTACAAGCTTTTAGACCATTTAAACCTGCTACCTGGATTTTTAAAAATGTTCCCTGAGTGCCTACGAAAAATCTTCTCAGAAACTTCTCAGACCCTGACAATCTTTAGTGAATATTCTGACATTTTCTTTCGGTAGGGCTTTCAAGCGGATCCGATGATGAATGGACTGATTCGTAAACGAGACGCAAGTAGACAACAGCAGAATAAGCTAGGCGAAATGCATCTAGAAAGCCATGTATTTCAATGGACTCAGTATCGCTAGCTGTTATCTTGTTACCTGGTTATTAAAAGGGAGTTCTAACGCTAAACCGTGCTCCGATTGGTCTAATCTGAAAAGCAAATCAGAGCTATTTCAAAGCACTTATACAAGCGAACTGTAGGCTGTGGGCATCACCGTTGAACGAGTCTATATCGAAAAGACCTTTTAGCTCAACGCTATGCGAAGTTTATTTGAAATCCGGAAGATTTTTGCGTCAATTCGTGACTGTGGATGGAACCTGGATCCAGCACTATACATCCAAGACATAGCAGCAGCCAAAGCAGTTGACATTGCCTGCTGAAATTGATCCAAAGAAGGCGAAGACTGATTTATTAGTTGGGAAGGTGATGGCCACAGTATTTTGAAATACAAAAGGAATTTCCCTCATAGATTACTTGAAAAAGTGTGAATCTATAACAGGAACGTACTATGCATCATTACTGGGCAGTTTAAAAGTCGCGTTATTAAAAAAAAACAACGAAGATTGGTGGACTAAAAAGTGCTGTTTCACCACGAAAACGCAACGACTCACATCTCTGCAATCGCAGTGGTAAAAATACACGAACTGGGCTTCGAAATGATTCCTTAACCAACCTATTCTCCACACTTGGTTCCGTGTGTCTTCTTTCTGCCCTCCAACTTCAAGACCTGGCTCGGTGGGAAGAAATTCTCGTCCAATAAAAAAGCAATCTATGTCTTAAATGCGTATTTTGCAGATCTCGAGAAATCTGACTTTTCTGAAGGGATGAAAGAATTGGATCTCGCCGGACTAAGTGTGTAGCTCTCTAATGAGACAATGGTGATAAATAGAGGCAAATTTCGAAAAAAATGTTACTTACTTCTTCATCAAACTTATTGAACGATCTTCAAGAATTATGCAGCGATACAATTTTAATTGGAACTTTCCCTTCCACATATTTTGTATATGAATTTATTTATTCAGACAAAAGTACTATAGAAACAGCATAAGATTGCCGCCCGAAGCAACAATCAATCATTTTTAATAAGACCGGCAGGTAACCTAAACGATTTGATGCCTCTGTTTGTCATATATTTGAAATATAATTAGAGAGTTATTTTTTATATTTTTGAATTTTTTATATTTGAGAATTATATTTGAAATAGAATTAGTTTGTCATATATTTGAAATATAATTAGAGACATTCTTTTCTGATGTTAAAAATCTTCCAATAATGCGATGAAAATTGTTTTATTAACAACGAAAAGCTGTGGACTTTGCGGAATTATGTGATGAAATAATAAGAATTGAAGCATTGGCAGAGATAACGATTGATCAACGAAAATCTGTTTTGCCGGAATGTTTATTTCATCTTATGCAAAACGTAAGATTTTCGAATACCTCAGACTTAAAAGAGAACAGATTACCGTATTATACAGAAAATCATGAAAAAAAATTGACGTCAGTCACCTTATTCACGGTTTCAAGCCGCGACTGGAGGACTCACGGCAATTTACGGAAACTTTCAAAAATGTACCTGTATGTAAGTTAGGGCCTTTCGAAAATTTTTAAAATGTACGGAGTCATGCGAAAATATATGAAAAGTTATAGAAGCTTTTGAAAATTTATACAGAGTTGTCAGAAAATTTATGAAAAGTTTTCGAAATTGTGGAATGCTTTGCAGATTTATAAGAGTTCCAAAATTCGACTTTTTAAAAGAAGAATTTAGAGAAGCTTATGAGCTTGTTAAGTCCTTATACACCAATGAGTATTCTTATCACACTTTGGAGCATTGATTGGTCTTTTTCCATTTTCGAGACCAAACTGCAGGAGCCTGATGCCCTCCTTAGTACACAACACAAATCGATCATAACTCCTTCGGTTCTGGCTTGGATTTCATACTTTCCTTTGTATGACCGAAGTTTGGTGGGATTGACGTTATGAATAGACACTCCACCTCATTACGATTCAGCTGCTCAACTTGAAGATGATTTTATACATATGGATTAAATTTCTGACATCAAGTTGTAGTCGGGTGTATACTTTTAACAGTGAATAATACAAATGATAATGTAGCCTTGGATAGGATTGAAACTTCTACTGACGAAAGGCTTGTTCTCGGAAAAGCTTCAGGCGATGAATGGAGATTCGGTGTTTAGGATGCAAGAGGTGTAAGTGATATAAAGGAAAAGGGATTGCGGGATACAATGCGCGTAAAGATTCTAGATATTCTGTATGTACTGGAAACCAAGAAGAAGGAATGTCAAGTAAGAAACATGGAGAACGGGCTGGAGCTTTGGTCAGGAGTAGATAATGAATCATACGGTACCCAAGGAATCGGTCTGATAATGGATGAGAGAGCAAAATAACATGTCAAAAAGTATGAGTGTGAATCACCTATATTACTATGGGTTAGATTGGAATCGGAAATCAGAAGACTATTAATTAAAGCGTGCTACGCTCCAGTTGATGGTGACAAGAGGGATGTACAAGATACCTTCTGGGATTCGTTAAATGATATACTAGGGACTTGCAATCCTGTCAAAAGAATAATTCTACTTGGAGATATAAATACCTGGGTTAGTGTGCAACGCGAAAGTACGGACAAGGTACTGGGCCATTTCGCAGACTCGAACACGAACGGTTACGGGGATAGATTGATTAGTTCATGCTTAGAAAAAGGCTTGTTTATTACAAGCACTTGGTTCAGACATAAAAGAATCCACACGTATACTTGGTGCAGAGGCAAACGTCGCAGTATGATTGACTTTATTGTAGCGGACGAGAGACTGAAAGGGATTTTAAGGGATACAAGGGTTATGAGAGGCTCTGGGTGCGGAACGGATCACTACCTCTTAGTTCCAAAAATGAGTCTAGGTCAAGGGTATAGGAGAAGAAGAACTAATTATAGGCCAGAGCAGACGTGAGTTAAAATAGGGAAATTGTAGAAACCAGAAGTATAATTGGTATATCGTGAAAGGCTGAATGAATATTCAGAACATCATGAAGTAGACTGTAAGACTGAATTGAACAACAAAAATGTAGAGGTTGCATGGATGATACTACGGTATAATATCTTCTAGAGTGCATCTAAAGTGTGCGGTACTGTGGTTGTAGGAAGGAAGGCTGGAGATGCTTGGTGGAATAATGAAATCCGGCTGGCTGTCAAAGAGAAAAAGCAAGCATACTCGAGAACGTTAAATAAAAAAGGCCCTAACGATGAGGAGAGGACTAGATTGGAAAATGATTGGAGGGATAAAATTAGAAAAGCCAAGATACTAGTCAGAGAAAGCGAGGATAAAATCAAAGCGATCCTTTTTTAGGTAGCGGAAGAAGAATCAATATCGACGACGTTATATCTGTGAGAAGGAAACTAAAGAATAGTAAGGCTGCTGGTATGGATGGCATCACAGCTGAAATGCTTAAGAGCGGTGGCGGATATTTGTTTGTATGGCTGAGCGAATTTATGCATATGTGTCCTATGCATGGTGAAGTTCCAAATAACTGGGAATAGGCGATTATCGTCCCAATCAACAAAGGAAAGGGCGATAAAACCTACTGAGTAACGTGGGCTAAATATTTACCAAAATACTAATTCAGAAGATCATGGGAATAACTAGAGAGAGGATCTGGGAAGTTCAAGGTGGATTTATGCCAGGGAGATCATGTGCGGATCAGATATTTAGCTTGAGACAGATAATAGAGAAGAGTTTGAGAGTAAACAAAAGAGATTCGTGTGCATTTGTTGATCTTGATATAGCTTTCGATAAGGTGAATAGATCTAAACTTTGGAAATTCTTAAAAGAGTATGGCGTGAATGGTTGGCTTCTAAGAGCAATAGAAGTAATATACAATGTCAGTCAAGCGAGTATAAGAGTGATTGGACAATTGAGCCATTGGTTTGGTATTAGCAGGGCGTTAGGCAAGGCTCCGTTATGTCGTCCTGGATGTTCAATATATACATGGACAAATGTCTAAGAATGGTTCTCTTAGATGAAGAAGGTGTTGATCGCAGGACAGTGAAAGTCTGTGGACTGGCGTTTGCAGATGATAAGGTTGTTACAGCGGAATCAGCCGACGATTTGCAGAGAATGATGAGCAGAATGGATACCAGCATGAAGAGTATGGATCTTAAAATTAACGCAAATAGAACAAAAAGGAGGATGTTGAATGAAATGGGATGAAGAGATATTTTGATCCTCTAGTAACTCATTAGCACATTAAGAGAAGGAAAAAATTTTTATTGAATGAGAAACATGTTTTTCTTACGAATAAAGTTTGAATTATGAGCCCGCTCGCGGCATTTTTCGCCGAGAGCAGTTAGGTATTATGGGCATAACCCAGCACTTTCGCATTTCATATCAGTGGAAACGAGTTGACAGTTTTCTTTGGAGCTTACACTAAATATCGTTTTTTCGCCTGCCAGGTGGAGTGCTTCTGCTCATTACCGACGTTTTTCTATACGAATGTTTTGCGGTAAACAAATGAAAACGGTGCTTGGATCTTCATCCTCGCTTGAATCCCTGGAAGCCATGGAATCGGATCCACGAAGAACACTTTTCGGCTAATAATCTAAATTCTTTTGGAAAATTCACCTCTTCCTTCCATTCTTTGTGACTATTTTTATTTCCGCTTGATTCGGCTATTATTTTCGTTCGGATGGTTCAAATTTTCGATTTCTCATTTTCAGTCATAGCAACATGGCGGCTAAATTGGTCTGATCGATGCACAGCAGTAAATCTTTGTGACGTCACATCTGTTTGAGTGCGACCAAATGGACTCGATTGAAATTTTTGTTTTTTCTTATAGAATTGGAAACAAAGAATTTTCTTTCTTTTCTCCATAACGTTCTTCATTGCTTCAAGTTTCTAAAAATATTTTTGTTTCATATCATGCAACATCCCCATTATCGTTTTTGGAAGAAGGGGTAAGAAAACAGTATGCAACATTGCCTCAAATAAAGAGAGGATAGAGCAAGTTGATGAGGTCGTGTATCTAGGAAGCTGATTTACTGCTGACGGAAAGATTTAAGCAGAGATATCTAGGAGGTTAAAAAGATTACCGCAGTGTACAAGCTCTCACTAGATGTAAAAATGTAATGAATTAAGCTGAAATTGCAATATATAACTCTGTTCTTGTAACCTCAGTGTTGTATGGAAGCAAGACCCCGAAAGGATTATACGTTATCTCTGCCCAGGCTTCAAATATAAGCTGAAAATATTCTATACAGGCTTTAATATTACTATTTTTCACACATGCAGGTATCGTCAGGTTTTTAGTTTTATAAAACAGAAGAGAACAATTTTTCAACTTTAGTAATGAACTTCTACCGACGAATAGTATTGGAGCACTGACAGGCTGACCTATTGAAAATCAGCCTTCACCTTGACAGGTGATTGTGCCGCCCAGAGTACAGATAACGATAATTTTGAAAAGCTGTTGAAGGCCCATTAAATTCTGCACTAATGCGCCCTAGTTGAAGTAATATTCCCTTGTGGGTATTTAATTATTACATTCAACGTTGAAAACTCTTCACGGGTTGTTATAATAATTTCGTTTTGCGAGGACGCTAAATTTCAAATATATCACCGCACAGAGATCACTTTTGTATAATATCAAATTCATAAATTCATTTTTTCTAGCTCCTGCCAACAGTTGATGTCGAAGTACAAAGTGCCTTGAGAGTCAGAGTGTTATTTTTGTCTTTTTTACATGATAATTTAATACCCACAAAGCCAAATTACTTTGAGTGAGGCTGAAGCTTGTAAAAATTCTTCATCAGAGTGCCATGTGATCCTTAAATTCTGTTTTTTCTATCGAAAATAAAGAAAAAAGGTGGGTTCGAGATTCTTCCATTCTAAACTTGTTTTCGTTATTTATAAAAGTTTTTTCAATTTTGAAAGAAGGCAATGGATATACGATGCAATTTTGCTTGCATATTAACACAAAAGAGATCAAATTTCGCGTGACCCATAACTTTCGTGAGTATTTATTGTAAAAATAGCGAATCTTTTAATTTTTTGGTAATTATATGACTAGCGTCAGAAATATTTCATATTTGCATGCATTTCTTAAAGATATATAGTTTTATCACATAACTAATTTAATCTGAAAGATTCACAGAACTCCGACGCAGCAATTGAAACAATATCAGACTGACAACATCGCTAGAGATTAGGAATTTTTCTAAAACAAGTTTATAATTGCTCATATTTTTGAATCTTCGTATACTCATGTATTTAGATGCGCTGATTAGGAATATGGTATGACCATAAAAATACCCACAGAAGTTTTTGTGTAGGAAGGCACCCCTATACCCTTGCACATAGCCCCATTTCCCTTAAGCGACCTTGAAATGATTTTATGGGTGATTGACAGAAAGTTGATCACTCTAAGTCCCAGTCGTTTTCCACATTTCCTTTGAACAATGAGTTTGTTCTGAAGATATATTAGTGAAGTACTTATATATTTCGGTTTGAATATATCTAATGAAAAGAAATTGGTCAAATAACTACCGCAGGGTCTCCCTGCGGCGACTTCTATCCAGGAAAATGATACAGGCTCCCATTAAATTCGCGATAAATCACACCCATGCCAACTCCTCGCAACAGTGAGATGGGTCACCACATGGTGCGTTCAATTACAATGAAGGGCTGGCTTGGCATTCTTCTAGCACACCTTAGTATAGGTAGGTCTCCCCAGCGCAAAGCTGTCTGATATCGCTCCCGTCCAAGTGTTCGGGGTCATTGCTAACGCTAGCAAGTCGTCCTTGCTTCAAATGAATCTTGGCACACTTGTCTAATCCAAAGTTCATACCACTTTCTCGTGTGTACCCCTTGACGATCTTTAGAGCATCCTTGAGAAGCCGTGTCCCAGAAGCATAGATCTTCAAGCCATCCATATAAGATATATGAGTGACCTTATGCTCATCATTATTAAGTCCGCTGTAGAGGTACCCATGAGAATTGCGTAGTGCGAGAGATAGTGGCAAGAGCGTGATGCAAAAAAGAAGAGGGCTCATGGTGCTACCCTGAAAAACGCTTCTTTGGAAGGTGACACTGCTAGTTGTCACACGATGTTTTCCAGATGAGATGGTGAATCTGATTTTCCCAAGGGGCATCAATCCTTCTATGCATCCCACTATGTATGGATAAACCTTCACGCTTTCCATCAGACAGATGATAAGTCCACGGGGGGTTGAATGAAAAGTGTGGGTGACCGCCAGGCGTGGAAACTGA
>JAUMHM010030030.1:0-16192 GCA_032362435.1 Melikaiella ostensackeni
TTGCAAAAGACAAAATATAACGAGCAAAATCTTGATTTAAAATGCCTTGAAGTCCTTTAAAATATATGGAAATACTTTGAAATTCCAGTAAATCGCTTGAAATCCTACAAAATCCTCTAAAATCCGTTGCATTTCAGAATTTACTTTTTACTGTTAAGCGCTTTTTTGAAGTCAGTTTTTTATTTTTTTATTTTTTTTTCTTCTCTCTAAGTGATCTAAATTCTTCCTTCAAGCAAAAATATTCATTCCAAAAAACTTTCATAAGAATCAGTTCAGTGGTTCCCCAGAAATTCGCGGACATACATACATACATACATACATACATACATACATACATACATACATATATAACAGGTAAATACAGAACCTTTTTTTTATAAAGTCAGTTAAAAATATTAAAAAGAATTTTTTGTAGCAATTTATCCAAGAAACAATTCTGCTCTCTCGATTTTTTTACATCTCCCTTTTTTCGAGAAAAACTGAAAATTTCGATTTTTTAAAATTAAAACTGGATCTTTTCAAAAACGGCTCCAGCGAAGATTTTGTTTTTTATCGGAAAACAGTTGTAAAACATCCCAGATACAAAATCAAGAAAAAAATTCTTGGAGTTCGCATCTTTGGTTTGAAGTTATTTCAGCTGAACCGTGAAACGCCCACTGTTTTTAAATTTTTTTGAAAAAGGACTCTTCAGAGTATAAAAAATTTTTTTTTTAAATCGGATCGGTCAATTCTGAGAAATTCGACTTAAAAATTTTTCAAAAAACAATTCAAAAACTTACAAAATAAGAATGAAGACTTTTTTAAAGTAATTGGGACCACGAAATTTGGATCCCTCGGTCAATATTACATAAAAATGTATAGAGGGGTTCCATGCAATAACCGGTTATAGAATTTTAGCGCTCGGTTTTGTTGGCCCCCTGAGAGCTTTTAGAAAATGTTTCGAATTTTAATTTTTGAAGCATACATTTGAATAGAAAATTTGAATTCGCATCTGTTTTTCCACATGAAAAAAGTTGTAGCTCTTTTAGTTTTCGAAATAAATAGAAAAAACTATTTTTTCACCAAACCAAAATTTTATTTCTTTTTTCACTTCAACTCGTGCTCAGTCACTCAATCTTAGGAATTTCGTGATAAAATTTACAGGGATTGCGCTTTGCACTGTCCTAAGAGTCACTGTACAGGTTGAAATCTGAAATATTTATATAAAAAAAGTCAATAATTTTTTTTCATCACGTCATAAAAATTGGACATTGATACTTTCCAGCGCTTGAGGAGTCGAGCGAATTTTAAGCAAGAAAAAAGTTCTATCGGCAAAGTTGTTCAATAAGGAATAAAGAAGTTTTCTGGAAAATATTACTTCGATTGATTCAACAGTTGAAAAAATATGATTGTTTTACTTCGAGTTCGGTCGGTACTTCGAAACATTTTCTGAAAGCTCTCAGGGGCCAACAGAACCGAGTGCTAAAATTATTCTATAACCGGTTATTGCACGGAACCCCTCAATTAGTTGAATTTACTTGTGCCAAAAATCAGGCCTCTTGAAAAAAAAAGTTTTCTATGATTTGAGAATTGAAATGATATTCTCAGTCATGTCTTATGAAAGGAACATTATTTTGTTATGAAAAAAAGTTTAAAACTTACGAAAATTAATTATTATAACAATATTTTTTGTAATTGAATTTATTCTCACTGTCGTTTCTAACCAGTTTTTATAAAATGGTAGAATTTTAACAAATCATGGCTTATTTTTTCGGGGAAAGTATTCCCTATAACTCTGTTTCTAATTTTGAGAATAAGTAAATAATCTTCAAATATAGTTATTTGTTTAGAGAATGGTTTTAACGATTTTAGCCATGAAAAATTTACTTTCAAAATTGGAAACAGTAAAGTAGTAGGGAATGTTTTCATCGAAAAAATGAGCCATAATTTATTAAAATTCAACCATTTTTTTAAAATTGGTAAGAAGCGATCGAAAGAAAAAATTCCAATTGCAAAAAACATTGGTAAAAGAAATTTTTTTGTATTTTTTGACATTTTTTATTGAGAAGAATGTTTTTCATTTGAAACGACGTCATCAGTAATATTATTCTATTCGTAAAATCATAGAAAAACTTTTTTTTTAGCGATCTGATTTTTGGCACAACTACCTTAATGAAAACCAAGCCAAACGGTACAAGTTACGAAATTCTTCCACTTTTAATTACAAAAAATATTTAAAATCAGAAAAAATTCAACAGACGATAATTCTTCGGAAAAAAAATTTTCGAGCAAAATATTTGAGATTTATTTTTTTTTATCTGTGTAATAACTTGTGCAAGTTTTAAAAAAATGGGTCAGATGAATATTTGTCTTTTGTGAATCCGGCATGGAAAATGAAATCAAACTTTTCACATTTAGTTCTGTATACTTGACAGCTTGAATTTCAAATGTTTCAGTTATGAAGCTTATAGTATTAAAAATAATAAAAATCCTTGACCCTCCAGTTAGCCTGAGTGATTGTAATCTGAAATTGTTTAATTTCAAATGCTTCAAGTTTAGGATTCTTTCGACTTTATCTTAAAAGGCGTAAGGTAACAGGAAATAGCATATCTTCGTTCTTTCTTTTTCAGTTGTCCTGACTTCATTTCGTTAAACTATTTTATAACTATACAGAGATTTATTGATGCGTTGGCCTACTCCTAGTCGATAGAGGATTGCAAAAAATCTATTTACTTTTCATTAGCCTCTTTACTCCTTAATCATCGTCGTAAACCTTCTTTTTTTAAACATCTTATTCTTCACTTTTACGAAAAGTTATTTTGAAGTTTCAATTTTTTCCCTGATGTATTTTTATTAATAAAAAGCTCTCAGATGTTATGAATGTCTTGTAGAATCAGATGAAAAAAGGCAATTTAAAAGAATATAAGACACAGTTTTTTCAAAAATTTTCTGTGTTTACATTTATGATTTCCAGATTTGTGAATTGTTTTCTTTTTTATTGTTACCAGTAGAAAAGCCTTGAACACCTAAAAAAATTCTTTCGCTATTCCCAATTTCGATTTCTATAATTTTGTTTTTTCGACCCACCCTAATCGTTATTTTTTGTAGAAATTTTTCAAATTTAGTTATTTATATTTGACGGATTAATTTTGAAATTTTTCAATATTGAAGCTTCTAGTAGGGGTCCCAATCGCTTTCAATGAAGTCTTCATGCTTATTTTTTATTTCAAATTTTCTATTTGCGGCAGCTGAATACGATAATTATGAAAACTATAAAAATATTCGTTTGTTCTTGTGGGTAGAGAAATCGTGACCAGACTATTAATTTTATTATTAACGTGACTCAGGGCTCGAGCAAAAAATGTTGAATTTCTTGTTCCACGATTGTAACAAATTGTTTTATTTTGAAGTCTTAATTTTTTCCCTAATGTATTTTTATTAATAAAAAGCGCTCAGATGTTATAAATATCTTTTAGTGTCAGCTAAAAAAAGATAATTTTAAAAAACACAAACTCAGTCTTTCAAAAATTTTCTGTGTTTACATTTATGATTTCCAGACTTATGAAATTGTTTTCTTTTTATTTTTTCGTCATTCCCAATTTGGACTTCCATAATTTTGTTTTTTCGACCCACCCTAATTGCTATTTTTTGTATAATGTTTCAAATTTAGTTATTTACATTTGACGGATTAAATTTGAAATTTTTAATATTGAAGCTTATAGTAGGCGCCCCAATAACTTCCAATAAAGTCTTCATGCTTATTTTTATGTTTTTAACATTGTTTTTCATGCCAAAATCTATTTACTTTTCATTAGCCTCATGACTTTAAAAATATGCGTTTGTTCATCTAGGTGGAGAAATCGTTACTAGACTATAAAATTTATTATTCACGTGACAAGTCTGTGCCTCGGGGCTCGAGCAAAAAATATTCAATTTCTTGTTCCAAGATTGTAAGAAATTGATTTATTTTGAAGTTTCTGGAAATCTGAATGCATTTCCAATTGAAGTTCTGAATAAATAAACTTATTTTTATAATTAAATTATTATATTTGCAAAATTATTATAATCTAAAGGAAATACTGAGAAAATACTAAAATTTCTCGGATAAATAAATAAAAGGAAGTAATGAAACAAAACGGTAATATCGTTTTATATTGCCTTTTCAAGATGAAACTAAAGAATAAAGTTTCCACGTAACAGTTTCCTACAACTATTTTTAATCATTTTTAAGTTAACACAATGTTAAGGAAATGAGAATTTTATTTGTTTACCTCCTGGAGAATATAAATCATCTCTGCAATATTATAATTTTTAATTAGCGGGGTTATCAGATCTCGGATGGTGAGACTTTTTCAACGTTTTTGGACTTTTTTGAAAAAATGCGTCTTTCTGCCATTTCTTGAAGAAAAATGCGACTGATCGAATTTGTCCGTTTTTCTCAAAAGTTCGCTCCTTAGTTTCAATTTTAATCACATTGAAACTTATAAAATAGAAATTCAAAATTATAAATTTTGTACCATTTTAATTGAAAACATTAAAAATTGAATAATTTCTCATTAAAGATTTACAATTAGACAATTTTAAATCAATAACGTTTGAGATTGAACAATTTCTAAATGCGTGAATCCGTATTTGAAGTTTTAATTTTTTCAAATTGCAAGTTGGACATTCTTAAGTCGAAAACATTTAGAATCGATTAATTTCAAATTCAATTATTAAAAAATGAATAAATTTATATTTAAATTATACAGTCTCGAACTCAAACCCTTAACTGTTGAGTCATTTTAAGTTTAACGTGTTCAAATGCATGTTCCAGAACTTCAAAATTAATGTAAATTATAAACTTCTCTCATTTAAAAATAATTCAAGTAGTCAAGATTAACAGTTCAAAAAAATATATGTTGAACTCAGATTTCAAAACATTTCAAGAGATTTCAAAGATTTTCAAAAGAATTTTATAGGTTTTCAAAGCTTTAAGAGTATTTTAAAAGATTCCAAACGATTTCAGAGAATTTCAAAGAATTCAATACATTTTAAGGAATTTCACGAAGATTCATCTGATTTCCGAGGATTTCAAAGTTTTAAAAATTTTTGTAGACATTTTGAGAGATATGGCAAGATAATTAACGGGTTTTAAAGTATTAGAAGGGATTTGTAGGGATTTTACCAGACCTAAGTGATGTTATAGGATCTCCAAGGACTTTGAAGATTTAAAAACTTTTAATAGAATTCAAAGAATTTTAAATATTGTAGGGTATTTTACAAGATTCCAAAAATATTAAGAGATTAAAAAAATTTCAAGGGATTTTAAAAAAGTTTTAACAAAGGATTTCAGGGGATTTTAGGGTGTAAATGAAATGGAAGGAAATTCTAAAGGACTTCTAGGGATTTCAAGGAATTTCCAGGGATTTCATGGAATTTTATGAGATCTCAGAGGATTTTGAAGATTTAAACATTTTTAAAGGAATTGAAAAAGACATTGAAGATTTCAAGATATTGTACGGGATTTCCAAAGATTTTCAGGAATTGCACACAATTTAAGAGATAAAAAAATTTTCAATAGATTTAATAAATAATTTATATGGAATTTTAAATGATTTCACGAGATTTCGAAGACTTTAAGGAGTTTTTACGATATTTACAAAATTTCAACAAATTTCAAGGGATTTCAAAGCTTTTAAGGTATTCTAAAAGATTTCAAGGGGCTTTATTCGAATTTATGGGATTTTGGAGGATTTTAAAGATGTTTTACAGGATTTTACTCAATTTTTGTGACATTACTAGGGATTCAACAAAATTTAAGAGATTTGATTAATTTCAAGAGATTTCAAACGATTTTTAAGAGTTTAGGGTACTTTAAAAGATTCCAAGGAATATAACGAGATTTCAAAGTTTGCAAAGGTTTCCAAAGAATTTCGCAGGATTTCGGAAAATTTCAAAGGATTTTAAAAAGGTATTCAGTATATCAATGATATTTGAAAGGTTCCAAGGGATTTGAAAGATTTCAAGGCATTTAAAAAGATTGACCAGATTTCCAGGAATTTTTAAAGGATCTCAACAGATTTAAGGGGTTATTAAAGGATTTCAAGAAATTTCAAAGTTTTTTTTAGGGTATTTAAAAGATTCGAAGGGATTTCACGCGATTTTGTGGGACATGTATATTGTATACCAGATTTCAAAAGTAGTTAACTCCTTGATTTATTATTCACAAAATTGCATGACACTATTTTGCTACTATTTTTCAAAATTTATGCCAGTATTGACACTATTTGGAATTTATCAGATGAGTCCGAGGCTTGATATTCGAAAATCAATAAGAATTCTGTACTATGCGTTTCTAAAAAAATAATATTATTATTTCAGTTATTTAGTCTGATACTGTTTTTACATTCTCATCATAATTAGAAGGTATTGGTTTTATGTGAAAATCGTCTTTCACGGATTTCATGAAATCTCCACGTTTCGAGACCCCCTGAATCCGAAAAGAACAAGTTTTAAGATGGTGTCTGTCTGTCTGTCGTCGTTGTCGTCTGTATACTGGATAACTTTTGAAAGACTAATCGGATTGGACTGCCCTTTATCAATTTCTTGTTGACCATTTTTTGATAAAACGAATACTTTTAATTTTGATCGTGAAAAATAACACTAAAAATAAAAAATGTTAATTTTTTAAAAAACGACACAAGATACAATAAAATTTTTAAAGATAAAATTGTTCGCCTAAATTATATCTACAATTTTTTTTCGACTTTTTTTATAGGACGCGAACTTTTTGTTTTAATCGTGAAAGATAACACCAACAATTAAAAAAGTACATTTTTGCAAAAAAAGACACAAGATACAATAAAATGCTTGATAACAAAATTATTTACCTACAAAAGGTCTAAACATTTCTTGCTGACCATTTTTTGATAAGATGCGTAATTTTTGTTTTAATCGTAAAGAATGTTAATAAAAATAAAGAAATCAGTTTTTCAAGAAAACTATGCGAAATGCGAAAAAATGTTAAGGAACGAAATTGTTCATATTAAAAAGAGCTACATATTTTCTAATATCTATTTTCTGATAAGATGTATAGTTTTTGTTTTAATCGTGAAAAAATTGATAAAAACCATAAATTCTACTTTCCGGTGTAATTATACAAGATAATTGATTAATTAAATTATACGACTAGTGCGACTGTTTTTAAGCCTTCTAGTAGATCCGAGCCCGCTGAATTGTTTATATTTTTTGTGTGGACTTAACTCCATAAAACAATCAGTTAAAACGGTAGGTGTTGAATAAAAGTCAGGAACTACTGATTATTACAAATCAGAGTCGTAGCTTTATTAATTATAGTAGATAATTCACAATACGTGGATTCTGAGTAATGTTGATTCAGTGTAAAAAGAATGGCGGATATGATCTACTATTTAAATAACCCATGCACTTGAAAGTCAATTGCCCGTTTGAAGGTCTAACGAGCAATCGTTGTGTAATCAAGAGCGCGTGAATTTCACCTTACTAGGCCACATCTACGTGCTCATTATAAACTTTCCCATTTTTTTCGAATTTTCCTAGTAGACTCTATGAGTCAGGCTCAAATTAATTTTTCCGACCAATTACAGGGCTGCCACAGACTAATTTACTTGAAAAAAAAAAATGAAAAAGTGACCTATTTAAACCGAAAAAATGACCAAAAGTGACTGATTCGTTAAGGGAGTTAAGGGAGCTAATGGAAGGAAAAGAAGAAGGGGTCAAACTAATCATAGGGGGAGACTTCAACGCAAGAACAGGAGAAAGAGGAGGACAAGAATGGGGAGAAGAATGGAACTGAGAGGAATTCCAAAAACCAAATAGTGAATGGAGAGGAAAGGAAATTTCTGAATAGATTGGAGGAGTTGAGATGGTTTATCTTTTACGGGAATATGGAGGGAGATGAGGAAGGAGAATACAATCATACGGGGAGGGGGGCAGTAATAGACTTTGTTATTGTTGATGATTGTTTGAGAGGCAGGCAGAAAAATCTAGCACGGAGGAAGAAGTATGGAATGAAGTGAATAGAGAGAAGAAAAGAAGGAAAAGAGTTAATCAGGAGATTGAAATATTAGAACGGAAAAAATATTTTATAGAATTGTTCGGAGGAGTAAAAAACAAAATAACGAAAGGATGGAAGGATAGAAGGAGGGAAGAAAAAAGGACGAAAAAGAGGATATCACAAGGGAAGAAATAAGGAAGGCAATAGGGTAAATGAAAGATGGAAAGGCAGCAGGTATATATGAAATCCCGAATGAAGTTTAGAAATGTGGGGAGGAGGAATTGACGGATGGGGCATAGATTATGTGCAACAGGGTATGGAGAGGAGAGGGTTGGCCAGAAATATGGAAAGAAGGGATAGTGGTACCAATAGTTTAAAAAGGAAAAGGGGAAGGGTTTTAGGGGGGTGGCGTTGATGGCGACATTATATAAGATATATGTGACAGGATTTAGGAACGGTATGAGTGATAGATAATATTTATGTGCTAAATTATATTATAAATAGAAAGATCAAAAGAGAGAAAGGGGACATTACAGCAATATTTGTGAATTTAAAGGCGGCGTTTGACTCATTGGACTGGAAAGAGATAGATAAAGCTATGGAGAGAGAGGGGAGAAGGTTTAAGAAAAAGAGTAGCGGAGATCTTTAGTGAGACAAAAAGTAAGGTTAGAGTGGGAGAACAAATGGGAGATAGTTTTCGGTTGGCGGAGAATGAAAAAGGAATGGCGGGTTTAATTATGGGGTTAGACAAATAATTGGTTAGGAAAGAACTAAGGCTTAATACGGATAAAACGAACGTAATTAGATTTAGAAGGGGGGGAGGGAAATGGACAGCTATATGGAAAATTGAAAAGTTAGAGGAAGTAAAAGAATGTAAATATCTCGGTTGTATCATGAAGTTGCAAACGAATGGGGAACATGGTGCGCATATTAGGGAAACGGTTAAGATGGAAGGAGAGGAAGGATATGGAGAAGTTGCAAGAGAGATGTATTAGATGGACACTAGGGAGAACTCCGGGTTATATGGCAAGAGAAGAGGCTCAAAGGGATAAATTAAGAACAAGGGCGAGAAAGAGGGTGTGAAAATTCAAAAAAAAGTAAGGCAGGGAAAGAAAGGAGAGTTAGCGTGAAAGTGTTACAAAGCGGTGGAAGAAAGAGGAAAGAGGGCTGTAGAGTTAACGAAATGGGAAGAAGAAAGAAGAGAGTCTTTTACAGATCGAGGGATAGAAAAAGAAGGAAAGATAGACTATGAGGAACTGGAGAAAAGAGATTGAGAAAGATAGGTGATCGATAGATGGGGGAGGATAGAGGAATTAAGAAACAATAAATGGTATGAGGTGATAAAAAGAGAAGAATTTCCAAAATATCTGAAAAGAAGATGGAGGAAAAAAGATCGACAAGAATAGCTAAATGGAGACTGGGAAATGAAGTAAAAGGAGCAATGTATCGAGAGAAGGATGAGAAAAGAAAATGCAGAGTATGTGAATAGGTGGAGGAGAGATGGGAGCATGCATGGGATGGTTGTATGAGACGAAGGGAGGAGAGGGGAGGATGGCAAGAGAATCTTAAGAAAATTTTAGGAGAGTAGGGACCGAGAGAAGAATGGATGAAGATGGTAGAAAAAGCTAGACGAGTTAGAGAAGGTGAATGAGCGAGTGTGGGGGAGAGAGAATGGAAAGCATGAGTGGGAAGGAAGAGAGGAGAAACAGGAAACAGAAGTCATGGGAAATACATGTAAAATTTTATAGTCTTTGAGCAAACCCCTAAAGCGGTACGCATACGGCTCGCTTCGCTCGCAAGTTTAAGCGCGCCTTGGGCGCGCGTCTGTCGAATCTCGCGCTTCGCGCTCGGGCTATGTATTTCCTCCGTATTTGTGCAGAGACCTTTTAAAATTAAATGTTATACCACTGACAAACTGTAATTTGGCGATTGTGAATTTTCTTTTGTTAAAGCTCCTTCGGCTTTAACGAATACATTCTCATCACGTGTCTCACGCTTCACACTCAAATGAAGTCTGTCCAAAACGCGAAATTTTTTATATTATGTTGAAGTGTGTTATAATAAATTTATGTTATATCAATTTCTGCACCTTAATTTCTTTAATTTATCATGTTTATCACTTAACAAATTAGATTAGTGTATTTATTATTTTGAAAAAATGTAATTCGACAAAAGTGAAGTCTAATTAATTAACGGAACTTCGGTTTTAGGTGGAAAATTTTGCCGTTAGACATTTTATTATATGTTACAGTCTTCCCATAAAATTAAATTTTTTATGTTTAACGTTAATGTTTATGATCAAAACAAAAACTATGCGTTTCATTAAAAAATTATTGTAAGAAAATTTGTAGATCTTTTTAAGGTGAACAACTTTGATCTAACTTTTTTTTCTTACCTCGTATAGTTTTGCCAGAAAGTGATGTTTTTAATTTTTAGTAACATTTTTCACGAATGAAACAAAAACTATGTGTCTCATCAAGAAAATATTCTGAAGCAAATATGTAGATCTTTTTGAGGTGAATAATTTTGTTTTCCAACACTTTTTTCTTATCTCGTATAGGTTTGACGGAAAGTCGAATTTTCTATTTTTAACAACATTTTTCAAGATTAAAATAAAAACTATTCGTCTTATGAAAAAAAATAGTTTCAAGTATATTTGTAGGTCTTTCTAAGATTAACAATTTTGCTTCTTAACATTTCTTTCGTATCTTGAACAGATTTGCTGGAAAGTGGAATTTTTTATTTTTCAAAAACTATTTTTGATGGTTGAAACCAGAACTGTTAATCGCAAATGTCTGGTTAACGAAAATCCATTTTTTCTCAATCAGTGAGTCTGAAAACGTAGAGATTCGATGAAATCCGCAAAAGTCAATTTTCAAATAAAACCAATACCTTCTCATTCAGATAAAAATGTAAAAATATGTTGATTTTTTTTGGAACCTCACAAATCTGAGGGATGAGAGCTTGAAAATTGCAAAAAGCACTTGCGAAAAAATATTACAGGAAAATCATTATACGCCTATAATGATTTTTCTATAATGAATTTTAATAAATTTTTTCGCGATTATAGGAATAATTATAGGAAAATAATTATAAAAATGAATAATATTAAAATATTAAAATAATTATTGCAAAAAGAGGAAGAAAGTATAAATTAATCACTTATTTTGAACTACTCACACAAAAGTACATAAAAATTGACATTATTTAAAGAAGTTTCGTTTAACAATGTGAATATAATGAAACTTAAAGCCTATGAGTTTATTATACTTTTTGCAATAATTATATCAATATTTTAATATTATTCACTTCTATAATTATTTTCCTATAATTATTCTTATAATAATCGCGAAAAACATGATAGAAAATTCATTATAGGAAAATCATTGTAGACCTATAATGATTTTCCTGTATTTTTTCCCGATTATTGAATTAATTATAGGAAAATAACTATAGGAATGAATAATATTTAAATATTTTAATATTATTCATTCCTATAATTATTCCTATAAACGTGAAAAAGTGATAGGAAAATCATTATTTTCCTATAATACTTTTTCGTAAGGGAAAAAATTTCCAATGCATTTTTGGACCACCCTACAAGCAGGGAGACTATTGAGGTTATGAAATAATTTTTCTTCAATATCTTCCCAAGAATCCTTTTATCAATAAAGATTCAAAATTTGTAAAATAAAAGCTGAATCTAAAAAAGCGAAAACCAATAATGCAAATATTATTCAACATTTTTTTAAGTAAGTGTACTAACAGAAAAATAAGTTAAGAAATAAATATTCTTTACCAGGAAATAGTCATAATTCTAATCTATATTCAATAAAATTTAGTAACCAAATAACAGTCGAATAACATTAGAAAATAACGATTAAGAATTATCTTATGTTCGTGACCTAAAAATAAAAGAAGTACGTATTCCGACACACATAAGCCGTATCTATAGTTGTACTTACAATCTTTCGAGGGGTAGTTTACTATCCTCTTTTCCTCTTGTTCTTTATCCTCTTTTAATCCTCCTTGTAAACAAATCGTATTCGTAAAATTTTCGGTGAATCATTTTTTAACCGACAAATAACACTTGCAAACTCTATCCCTTCTCTTAGAAATTCCTTTCATCCTTTCTGCTATATATCCTATATATAAACAGAACCTCACACACTCAAATGCACATGCGCATGCACTCGTTTCCAGGTTGGGTGAGAGAAATCCAAGATGGCCGCAAGCTGAGGGACAAACAAGTACTTGTTACCCGCGAATTTTCAAATTACCAAACTTCTGAAGTATTAATTTTAAACTCCCGGTGCCCCGTGCCAATGGGGCTTAAAATCTCGAGATTCTTATTATATCAATTGATATACCTGGTTATACATCAGGGATTCGATTGATATTTAATTGATAAATTAAAAATTAAAAATAAAAGTTTGAAAAATTGAAAAAACTCCCGGATTTCGTGTTCTTCATAATTACTTGAATAAAAATATACTTCAAAAGACTTTTAGTCAGCACAAAAACTTTTGGAAAATTCGAATAGTTAAAAAAGCGATTCAAATGAAGAGACTGAAAAATAAAAAATAACTAAATAAGACGGTAAATAAAAAAAATAATAAAAATTTGTTTGCTTCAAAAACTATAAAAATTAAAAAATTAGAAAAAATATCCGGTTTTCGTGTTAATCACAATTACATGGAGAAAAAAAACATATTTTTAACAATTTTTTCAAATAAAAAAACTGAAAAAATAACTGCATAATTTAAAAAAATTAAAAGCCTAGTAAATAATAATGCGAAAATCTCCCAAATTTTTGCGATTACACTTCAGAAGCGAGACTTATATGTAAATAAATACTTTCAAAATATTTAATTATACAAAAATAAATTACGAATCAAAATTTTTTCGAATTTAAACATTTTAACTACACCAGTGACGTTTTTTGAAATTTTTTAATTCGGAAAATTTTTGCTTCATTATTTATTTCTTATTTATTTTTGCTTGATTAAATATTTTTTAAGTTTCTTTCCTTTATTAATTTTGCTTCTGAAATGTCATCCCCAAAAATTGGGAGTTTTTCGCATTATTATTTACAAGGTTTTTATTTATTTATTTTTTATAATTTTTTATCTAAGAGATTTTTTTACATATATTTTTTACATAATTATGGATAACACAAAAACCGGGAGTTTTTTCAAATTCTTAAGTTTAAAAAATTTTTTAAAACATACGACTTTTATTCTTATTTTTAAATTGTTTTTTATGATAATTTAATCTTAAAATAAGATTATATATGCACAATAATTTAAAAATAAGTGACTCGAGAGTGCATGTTAAGTTTTGATAAGAAATTTTAATCCTATAACTGATAGAAAATATGTTTTAAAAAGTTTTGAATTTAGAGTTATAAAAAACATTTATATTCATTAAAAAATAGAACAATTTAAAATATATATTAAACGAAGTTTCAAGTTTATAACTGAAAAACATTCAAGATAACTACAAAATAAACATTTTTTTCAAATCTCGGGCCTAGTCATTCTTCAAAATAAAGAAACTAAAAAATTAAAAAAATTACTGAGTAAAACAATAATTTAAAAAATTGAAATTCGTTTGCTTTAAAAATTAAAAATTTGGGTATTTTCCGCATTATTATTTACAGGATTTTTAATTTTTATTGTTTTTTCAATTATTCAGTTTTTTTTTCATTCTTCAGTTTTTTATATAACGGACTTTTTTTAAAAATATTTTTATATTTATGTAATTGTAAATAACGCGAAGGCCAGGAGTTTTTTCAAATTATTTATTTTTTTTACTTCTTAAAGCAAACGATTTTTTTCAATTATTGTTTTTGAGAATTTATTCTTAAAATATGATTATATATTCACAGTAAATTATTCAAGAAGAAGTCAATCTAGAGTGTACGTTAAATTTTGATTAGAAATTTTAATCTTTTTAACTAATAAATTTTTTTTTAAGTTTTACATCCAAAGCTATAAGAAACATTTATATTCAATAAAGAATAATACATTTCAAAACATATTTTTAACAAAATTTTTTATTTTAAATTGAAAACATTTGAAATAACTACAAAATAAACATTTTTTTTAAAATCTCGGGTTTATTCATTCTTCAAAATGAAGAAACTGAAAAATAGAAAATAACTAAATATAACAATAGTTTAAAAAATTTAATTCGTTTGCTTCAAAAACTAAAACAATTTAAAAAAACTTGGTTTCACGAAGCAAAATTACGAAATTTTTCAATTCGGGAAAATTTTGGGTCGTAAATTATTTTTTATTTATTGTGATATAAATTAATATTTGTTAAGGTTTCCATTTTATGATTTTGACAAAACTCAGTGTTTTAAATAACTTATAAAGGAAAGATTTAAGACCATAACTGTATTTGGATAATATTTTTTATTTTCCGAAAGCTATTCAACTAAATAATAAAATGGATATTTTTTTATGACAATTTTATTATTTGATTGAATGGCTTTCAGGAAAATATAAAATAATATTCGAATACAATAATTGTGAGATATCATTTTTTTCAAGTTATTAAAAAAATTAAGTTTCGTCCCAAATTTGTATTATTGCTTGGCCTTCGGTGTGCGACCATCTTTCCAGGTGACGTCACTACCCATTTACTTCTACATTTCACCGTTAGGGGCGCCATATTTTGAAGCGATCTTAATCCATCTTTTGGAAGTATCAGAAAGCTTGAAAAACATTTTTCAGATTTTTAGACATTTTTAGACAAAGCGAACGACCAGAGCGAAGATATTATTTTTATGAGTGAATTAATCTATATTTTTTGAGTTCGGTGGATTGCGAAAAGTCGAGAAGTCTAATATTTGGAGCCGACCAATCGAAACAATTTTCTTTTTCAAGTGTCAAAAAGTAAAAATTTTTGTGTTACATTTCTAGTAGTGTAGCAAAATAAACTTTCCTTTCACCGGTTTTCACGTGAGGTAATTGGGCGCCGAGAGCGATTGTTTACGTACCACGTTGTTTTAAATAATTTTTATAAACTCTTATTGAAACTTGTAACGTAAATTGGGATATGTGAATCGCAAGAGTTATGGCAGTGTGGTAAATGTTTTCATGGAAGTCATTGAAATTTCGGTTGCCTAATTGCGTCCAGTTTTCAGATAAAGCGGTTAAGATTCACGAGCTTTTAAGATTTGTTGACATCTTTCAGGAAGAGTAATCTTCATTAAGGTGAGTCTCTTCTTTCTTGAAGTTTGTCTGCATTTACTGAAGTTATTCGCTTAGCTCGAGTAGCTGTTTTGACTGGCTGCTATATTTGCAACGCGAAATCGAGATAACCTCAAGTGCAAGATAACGAGTCAGCGGTTTTAGAAGTTCAGTTTCATAGTAAGTTTTTATCACCAATCAAAAACAAGTTTTAAAAAACTATTTTAAAAATCGAATGTTCTAAGAAAATATTTTACAATTAATTTCATTTTGGGTAACGAAATCTTTTACTTCCGTAAACGAATTTTTTAATGTAAAAAATGTTCAAATTGAGTTTTAAACAATTATATAATTGAAATCGTAGTGTTCCAAATAATTCAATTTTAAACTGTACCTTAATTCATTAATTTTAAGTTGTAAAAATCTGTCATTTTAAAATTATTGTATGCAATGGCAATATGTATACATTTGAAGGTACATATGTATTTACAGGCCTCGGACTCACGGCACTATTTTGACAGTTTTTGACAGTTTCTTTTTTAACGATGCAACTATTTTGCTACTATAAATCTTGAAAAAAAATTACAATAATGCTACTATTTTCTCAAATTGCTAGCTAATACAACTATTTTTTCACTTTGCCTTTGAATATATTCTCAAACTCCTTCGTTAATTGGCTAAAATAACATCCGCCATCTCAAAAATCGCAATTTCAAAAGATTTCAAAATATTTTAAGGAATTTCAAAAATTTTCGAAACGTTTCAAAAGATTTCGGAGATTTTGAAAGGATTTTATAGGGTTTCGAAGCTTTTAGAGTACACTCATCAACCAATTCGTGACCAGCGTCGGGTCTGGTTGGCCATAACTCGGAGGCTATAAAAAATGTAAACACTCAGGGGCGCATGCTATTATAATTTCTGAACCTGGCACGTACAATATATGCGCAGAGAGACGAAATGTACATAACTTCTAAATCGTCGCTGAGTGTCCGAG
>JAUMHM010030046.1:0-35296 GCA_032362435.1 Melikaiella ostensackeni
ACCCAACAACAAAATCAATCTATTTTTGTTTGAAAATTCATTCTTTTTGGTTGAAACGTCTACTATTATATTTTTGGCTATTATAATATATAAGTATATATTTTGGTTCAAACATTGATCTATTTCGGTAGAAATTTTATTATTTCCGGACAAAAATGCAATTGTTTGGTAGAAAATTAATCTGTTTAGATTGAGGATTTAACTATTTTGTTAAATATTCGTCTTTTTTGGTTTAATTCAAGTGTTTTTATTTTAAAATTAAAATCGTTTTCAGTTGAAATATCGACTATTACCTTTTTCGTTGTCAATTCATCTCTTTTGGTTTAAAATTCAAGTACTTGGTTGAAAGTTGAACTACTTTGTTGAAAATTAATTTTTTTGGTTGAAGATTGATTATTTTAGTTGGAAGTTCATTTCTTTGAATAAAAAACTAACTGTTTTGTTGAAAACTCGTTTTTCTCAAATTTATATCTTTCAGTAGAAAATCTAATTATTTCATTGAAAATTCGTCTTTTGGTAGAAATACAATTTTTTTGTTTCAAAATTCAGCAATTTGGTTGAAAATTTATGATGTATTTTGTTGAGAATTAGTCTTTTTTGGATAAATTCCACTATTTTAGTTTCAAAATAAAAATATTTTTCCGTTGAAATATCAACTATTATGTTTTTTGTTAAAAATTCATCTATTTTGCTTGAAAATGAAATTATTTCGTTGAAAGATAAATTATTTTGTTAATTTTTTTTCTTTGGTTGGAGATTCATCATTTTAGTTCAAAGTTCACTTCTATGGTTGATTATTCAACTATTTTGTCCGAAAACTAGTTTTTTTGTTAAAAATTTATCTTTCTTAGTAGAAAATTGAACTATTTAATTGAAATTTTATGTATTTTGATGGAAATTCGTCTTTTTGGTAGAAATGTAATCTTCTTGGTTGGAAATTCAACTATCTGGTTTATAATTTATGTATTTTGTTGAAAATTCATAAATATTGGTTGGATTCAACTGTTTTTGTTTTGAAATAAAAATATTTTTTTGTTGAAATATCAACAATTACGTTTTTTGTTGAGAATTCATCTTTTTTTGGAAAATTCAACTACCTTGTTGGAAGAAAAACTATTTTGTTAATTTTTTTTTTGTTTGAAAATTCATCATTTTAGTTGAAAGGTCATTTCTTTGGTAGAAAAATATGCTATTCCTTTAAAATGAGTTTTTTTGGTGGAATTTTTTTTTAGTTGAGAATTCGACTGTTTAGTTGAAAATTTATGTATTTTGTTGAAAATTTATCTCTATTGGTTGAAACTCAAACTATTTCGTTAAAAATTTATTTTTTTGATTGAAGTTTCATAATTTAATTAAAAATTGATATTTTGATTGAAAATTTGATTAATTTATAGAAAATTCATTTTTCTCTTCAAAGTTCATTTTTTATAATAAAATTTTGCTATTTCATTTTTGGTTACAAATGAATCTTTTTTAGTTGAAAATTCAACCACTCGGTAGAACATTCATGCATTTTATTGGTAATTCGTCTTTTTGGGTCCAAAAGTAATCTTCTCGGATGGAAACTGATGTATGTTGTTGAAAATTTATCTCTTTTAGTTGAAAGTGTAACTATTTCATTGAAAATTTATTTTTTTGATTGAAGCTTCATCATAAAATTAAAAATTAATGTTAATATAAGAGAAAAAAGAAGGAGTATACTGAGTTGTGTGATCAAAAAAAGAAGGAGGAAAATACAAGGTTTGAAGAAGGAGCGGAGAAGGCTAGGACGCAAGAAGAGGTTTGGAAGGTGGTAAATAGAGAGAGAAGTAGAAGGAAAAGAATTAACCAGGATATTGAGATGGTAGAATGGAAAAAATATTTTATGGAATTACTAGGAGGGGTAGAGATGAAAGTTAGTAAAGGAGGAAAATATGGAAGAGAAACGGATGAGGATGAGGACATTACAAGGGAGGAAATAACCAAGCTATTCAGAATAATGAAAGATGGAAAAACACCTGGTATAGATGAGATTCCAAATAAAGTCTGGAAATATGCGGGGACAGAATTAATGGAATGGGCATGGATAATGTGCAATAGAGTACGAAGAGGAGAAGGGTGGTCCGAGCTACGGAAGGAAGGAGTAGTGGTGCCCATAGTGAAGAAAGGCAAAGGAGAGGAGATTAAAGATTATAGAGCAGTGATACTTATGCGAGCATTGTATAAAGTATATGTGAATGTTTTATCGGAGAGGTTAAAGAAAGAAGTTGAGGCAAGGATGTCCTCTGAACCCACTTTCATTTAATATATTAATATCAGACTTAGAAGAAGAAATGAAGAAAAAAGGATTGGGAGGAGTCAGGATAGGGAACGATAAAATATATACACTGGCATACGCGGATGATATAGTGTTGATGGCAGAGGATGAATAAGGGATGGCGGGCTTACTTACAGGATTAGAGAAATACTTAGATGGGAAAAAGTTATATTTAAGTGTAGAAAAGACAAAGATAATGAGGATCAGAAAAATAGGGGGGAAAAATAAAGAATGGTCGGGGAGATGGAAAGGGATAAAGCTAGAAGAAGTAAAAGAGTTCAAATACCTGAGATATGCCCTGCAAACAAATGGAGATCATGGAGCTCATATAAGAGAAAGGATAAAAAAGCAGCAGGGGTATTGAAACAGATATGGGGAATAGAAAAAAGAAGGTTAAAAAAAATTGGAGAAGGAGTATGTGGCTATTTGATATGCTGGTGTGGCCGGTATTAGGTTATGGAGCAGAGATATGGGGATGGAAAGAAAGAAAAGAGATTGAGAGTTTACAAGAAAGGTATATAAGGTGGACGTTAGGTGTAGACTGGAGGACGCCGGGATATATGGTGAGAGAAGAAGCGCAAAGAGATAAATTAAGTATTAGAGTGGGAAAGAGGGCATGGAAATTTGAGACGATGCTAAGGGAGGGAAAGGAAGGGTTGTTAGTGAAAAGGTGTTTGATAGAAGTAGAGGGAAGGAGAGGGAGGGCAATAGAATTAACGAGATGGGAAGAAGAAAGGAGGGAGTCCTTTAATGCTAGAGATACAGAAGACGGAACTGGAGTAAACTATGAACAATTGGAAAAAAGGGAGAGGGAAAGACAATTAATAGAAAGATGGGAGATGATTGAGGAATCAAAACTATTCTTGATCTTCAAATGAGTTCAAGGCCTTCAATGTACCAAAATCATTGCCTATAGCTTACGGAATATTTATGACGATGAGTACAATTAGGCGCATATCGTCTTATATCTTCGACTTAAGAATGTATCACCGTCACGTACATACAATTATACTAAGGGATCCTAAATCTACTCATCAAATTTTTTAATTTTTAATTATTACACCTATTATTATCTAGAGGCTTGTGGCAGAAATTTCTACCAGATACTTAATCCTATTATCTGTTTCTTTATTTCTTCATTGGTTTCAAACAATTTCACCGAATACATCAAATATTAATCAAGTATTTTGACGAAATTCGATTAAGTAATTAGAATCCATTTACTTATCAAGCATCAAAATTTGTGGTGTCAAAAAATTGGCAAATGAACACAAGATACGAGAAAAGTCATGAGAAGAAAATTGTTCCTCTAAAGAAGTTCAAAAAGAATTTCTCTTAACACTTTTCTCTACCTCGCGTTATTTTCAAGATTTTTACGAAAACCTGTATAACATCTTCTATGATTTATTTTTTTCTCAACCATAAATTTTTATGGTGTTATGAAAAACTAAAGAGGATAAAAAATTTTTCATTACACCAAAAAAATGTATTGTTGAGAAAAAATAAATTTCAAAGTATTTTATACATATAAAATTGATGTTATTGTTTTGGCCAGATGAAGTATTCATTGAAATAGATGTGAATTATTATTTGTCTACTGGCCGTAGTAATTACTTACATTCAAAACTATACCTCTATAAATTTGAACTCAAGGAACAAATTTTAATTTACATTTTTTAATTTATCAAGATTATTTATTTAATCACTTTTAAAAGACCTGAAAAGTGATATTTGATAGAAACTTTTACTATTTTCTCAACATCAGAATCTCCTGAGCTTTCACATGAGCCATAAAATATCCCTTTAGCCCTCAAAAGAGGGCCAGAATTTGTATAATCAGAAATTGTCAATTTTGTAATTTATCACAATTTTGAAAAAAGATAAACTAAATAGTGATACTTGATAGAAATTTTCCTCTGTCTTTCCAATAAACTAGACTTCATACGCTTTTAAATGAACCGAAAAACATCTCTATAATCCCAGCAGGAGGAGCACAATATTCATTATAAAAAACACCCTTACGCATTTCTACATATAGATACTGAGTCCGACATTTTGAGACATTTTCAAGCTTTTTCGCGACTCCGCGTGATTCTTATCGTAATACGGGGTTAAATGGTAAAAATAACACATTTCGGCACTCTTTGGGAGCCTATAAAACATTAATGAAGCAAAAATAACAAAAATAACATCAAAATTTATTAATGAGACATCTTAACTTAATCTGAAGATATCAGTTTGATCTGCAACAAAATGATCCAAGAATGTAACAGACTTTTGTTTCTCAATATTGGTACAAAATTACAGATTTTCGTATCAACTGAATACCGTTTCAGCAAAATCGATGCCTTCATATTTACTGTAAGAACATTCCGCGCGAACTTAAATCAAATCTTGGACCTTCTTGTTTGAAGATATTGTACCGAAAACTGGAGGACATGAAAAAACGATTTCCATCGGCTATAAGCTAACGTGGAATGTTCTAAGATGTATTATTGATGTTTTATGGGCTTCCAAAAAGTGCCAGAAACGTGTTTCTTTTACATTTTGACTCTTTTTGATTCATTTTCACTTGAAAACTTAAAATGCTAGATCATTTCTCCTAACGGATTCATAATTCATGCAAAAAATCCTGTAGAATCACTCGAAGTTGTTTAGATGACAAAAAACATGTCGGACAGATTATTTTAAGTTGTGCATTGCATGAAATCCTTTATAAAAGTGTCATGTAACCCTTAAATTTTGTTCGTTGAAAAAAATTATTGAGAGCGGTACTAACACCCTTCAAGTTGCAATTTTATGACAAAGTTTAGGTTAAAAGGTAAAATTTTGGTATTGGAAAAAATTTTTAAAATCTTTGTCTTACAACTATAAAACTAATTTTTCAAGAAATTATAAATTCGGTAAAATGTCATGAAGGGAAAAGCAATAATCTCTTATTATTTCTTATTTCTCATTATTACTGTCATGAGTACGGTACGTATTTCATTAAAGAGGTTATATTCTGTTTATTTTGAATAATTGTGAGGTTTGCAGTAATATAAATTAATATTTAATTAAAAATGCTCCTTCAAATTTCAAGAAAAATTCCAAGTATAGCAGATGGTTTGTTCACTTGCACGTGCTTCAAAAAAAAAGATTGTCATTCATTCGCTTTTTATGTAAATTTAATTTTTTTATTATAAAAAATATAACTTTCAAGTTAATTACAAAATCCCAAAATTAGGAAAAGGAGCTGTTCCTCAACAATTTTTGAACTGTCCATAATATTTATCAATTAACCAAAAAAAGAAAAAATCGCCCAAGAAGAGAAGTACTCCGAAAAATACTAACAAAACCCCTAAATAAAAAATCAGCCCACCTAAAAAATTAGAATCTGATGTACCTAACATACGTTCGCTGAAAAAATTGTAATATTTTTTATATAATTTAATATTATGTATATTATAATTATTATAATATTTATATTAAACAAAAGAAACATATTTTTTGTAATTCTGATCAGTCATTTAAAAAAAAATATCTTCTCTACATATTTTTGTCATTGAGGTCTTGAATATTTTTTATTTAATTATAACAATTTTAAAAACTCGAACAATTCATATATATATATATATATATATAATATTAACAAAATAAATAATAAAAATATATAAATCGAACTGTTTTCAAATGCATCTTAAAATTAAATTTTATTGGTATTAAACTACATGTTTCTATGACTTTTTTAGAATTATTAGACACAGTTGCTTTTATTTTTGAATAATTCATTCCTTACTTATTTTTATTTGTCAATAGCATTATGTTTTACATTATTTTTTGAATTTCTCTAATGCATGGCAGTGCAAAAGATCGGTTCATTTTACGAGAAGTGCTCGAAACCTGAGACTATTGATTTTGTGGGATCTTTTTTGAGTTTTTCATACGTATCATCAGTTAGAAGGTCCATGATTTTTCTTGTCATAATCTTCTATATTCATTATTACTGTTGTATTGAATTTGTCTGCGGGTAATATTATGATGTCTTTATTCTGATTGAGTTCTTTAATTGCATTTTTCTCTTGTTTTGTTAAGTTTGAGGAGGGAAGTTGGGCTTGGCGTAAGATGTTGGCCGTCCTACGCCGTATGTCATTCGCTTTTTCGGGTGGAAGGTTATATATTGTGGATTCCAATTGACTGATGATTTCTTCTTTCGAGATTTTGGAGGGGGCTACTGCAAAATTATGTCCTTTAGACAAAGCTGAGATAATTTCATTGCTGAGAGGATGGCTAGAGATGTTTTTCACTGTATTGGTTAGTGGTGCGTGCTTTACTGGGAGTAATTTGTCAAATTTTATTTTTTGTTTTTGAGTTGAAAGATCTTTAATCCGTTGGGATCGGTCGAATGATATGCGGTCCAACGTAGACCAAATGTTAAATCTGAGGGTGTTTTATAGGAAAAGGTGAAGTTTTAACAGTTTTTTGGAGGTAGTATGCAAGGCAAATTTGGTATGTTGCATTCTTTCTTTCGAGCGAAGCAAACTTGTTTTGTGTAGAATTGATTCGGATTTAGATGTTTCCAAATGGTTTTTCAATTGCATGAATTTTGAAACGATGTTGTTGTCCCTTTATTGTTTCAAGGAAGCTAAAGATGTTAGCAGCTTAGCTTGAGAAGACCTGAGCTTACTAAAAGTATTAGTTTTTGTAAGAAAACTCTCCCCGTAGAGTTCTTTGATAATAGATTTGATGCTTTCACGATAATTCATTATGATGAAAGGAGGTGTTTCTCAAAAATAAATATATTCGAACTTGTAACTTCGCATATATACTTTTCAACAATTTTATATGCTTTAATACTTCAGTCATACTAACACAATTGTAAGTAATTTTGTCTTACACCTCCTGCAGCCTCTCAACTTAGGATGCAATATCACAGCATTAATAAATTGAATGTATTTATAGTAAAGTATCATAATATTAATATCTGGTCAAGTCTTGGATGTTACAATATCCTATGCTGGACATCATACTTTTATTTTATTAGAAATATATGAAAATCCGAGGCCATCACTGCTCCATATATTCAATATTTACAACAGATACTGTTTTTATTATATTAATGTCAAAGTATATGGTTTAAAACACAGAATTATCAATTTCTTGAAATCTGCTGCAAGACCAACAGTAGCGAACAACACTTCGATACAGTGTTTGCCTTCACAAATAGTAAATAAAATGATTTACTTTCAATCAATTTCAAGTACACGATATTACAGCTTATAATCTCCTATGTACGTGAAAATTTTACTCACTGTGAAAGGGTATCTCCATTCACCGTAAATTCCGTATAACCTCACTTTTGAACCTTAGCTCATTGCTTAATAAATCTCGTTGATTTGTGAGCACTGAAATATGCATATATTTTATCTTTTATATACAAATAAGTAGAAGAATTTTGATATATGATTAACAATTAAAGCTTTCTTATACTCAGCAAAATGTGAAATTAATTATGTGAGCTCTTCACCAATGCCACAATCATTAATTTCTCCAATAAATGACAGATGGGAGCAACCACTGGTACCGTAGCCACGACTGGGACAGTTACATTGAATCATCTTAAAAATTTTGCAAGTTATTTTATAAACACCAATTTTCCAATTAACTGAAGGATCTTTATCAAAAGATGTTACTGAATTTATTTTAAATACAATTGTGAAAATTTCATGAATTTTAAACTTGTTCAATATGAATTTAATGGTTTTCGAAATCTGACCAAAATGTGGAAGAACAAAAGCATTAAATGAACTGAATTATTTTACTCCTTCTTGAGTATCTAAAGCTAAACTGTTATTTTGCTTGTTTTCAATTTGTTTAATTCTAATTTTAATATGCTTCCTAATCAATTTTCATGAGGGATGATTTAAAAAAAGAATATTCTTTATAATATTACAATTTTATTTATAAAACGACTCATGGGACAAACATTCAGTTCTGTCTCCTAAGTTTCTACATACTGCAATTTTGTTTTGAATAGGATAGACCGAAAAACAATTTAATGTTCTGTCTGAATATGTATTTTTCCTATAACAATCAGTAATAATATTACAATCCTGAAAATTAATACGCGAATTTAAGTTTTGGATGAAAACTGTTGGAGGAAGCAATAACTGTTTGTATCATTGCTGTAAGAATACATGAAAATGTATCATCTACATACCGAAAATAAAAAGACAAATCAAAATATAATTTTTTAAATAATTGTTCTGTTTCATGCCGTGATATCCATTACATATATTTCTGTGGTTTTTCACTTTAGGCATACGATGACTTTAATTTTTCAACTTCATACAGAGCAAATCTGATCAACAGATATCTGTTCTATCGATACTCTTGATAAAGAAAGTATTTCAAAACAAAAGACATAACAGGATGAGCTTATATAAGCTGCTCCCGGCCGAATCTGTTCGACATTTTCGATCTGAGTTGGTACTGATTTGAGGTTCTATTCTCCGGAAGATTATATCTGATAAATCATTTTTATGAGAGTTATGGGGGTGAGTAGAAAAATCGAAAGCATCTTTTTCTCGGAAACGGCTTCATAAAATATAAACCTAATAGTGTTGGAATTTCTGGAGTACTAGAGTATGTATGTGACTGTGCTAATGGGAACAAAACTGTCGGCTGCTGCTCACACATCGCTGCAATCATCTACTATTTGGCTGAAGCAAGATATTTGGCTAAAATTGTCAGATCTGCTGAAACCCTCAGTCGAATGTTTTAACAAGGTAACATTGTCCCTGTTATTGAATGTTACAGTGACGAAGATTGAGAATATTGACGAATAGAAGACTTCGAGGTTTGTGAGAGGCAAGGGGACTCACAATAAAAAAGCACCCTGAATTGTGGGAGGCGAGAAGACTCATAATAAGAAGCACCTCGAATTGTGAGAGGCAACGTGACTCACAATAAAAAAGCATCCCGAAGTGTGAGGGGCGAGGGGACTCACAATAAAAAAGCACCCCGAATCGTGAGAGGCAACGAGACTCACAATAAAAAATTACCCTAAATTGTGAGGGGCGAGGGGACTCACAATAAAGAAGCACCGATAATCGTGAGAGGCAAGGGGACTCACAATAAAAAATCACCCCGAATCGTGAGAGGCGAGGTGGCAACGTACTTGTTAATGAACGCAGGAGCAGATAACCACTATAAAAGTCAGGTTATAAGTGTACACCTGCTTTTGAAGTATCATTGGAATATTTTGAAGTACTATTGAATTATTTCGGAATAATACGCTGGAGATTTTTGATCTTTTTAATTATGGGCAGCCTTTCCTATTGATCTCAAACTTTCACATATTTTTGCACATAATTCAAGGTATTTTTAGGCAAAAAATGGTGATTTTGCCTCAAGAATTTCCTATTTTAAAAAAATCGAAAAAATTTTGAAATGTTTTTAACCTTTTCTTTTTGTCTGAAATGTCCTGTAATTCATTTGAGACATCCCTCCACTGGGACCCATAACATATTTTTCCCCATCCAAATCGGTCCAACCGTTTCCGAGAAAAAGGTGTTTTTCGATTTTTTCATACACCCCATAACTCCCGTAAAAATGAATTCTGAGATATAATCTTCAGGGGAATTGAACCTCATATTAGTACCAACTCAGGGTAAAAATGTGGAACAGACTCGCCTGGGGCAGCTTATACATGCTTATCCTGCTATGCCCTTTCGTGTAAAATGAATCACGATTTTTTTTACCGCAGAAATGTATGCAATAAATATTACGGCATAAAATAGTACAATTATTAAAATAGACTGGCTAAAAACACCTTCAGAAACATTGAAGGTAGGTAGTAGGTTCTGCGGTAGCTGAATTGGTTAAAGTACCTCTCAATAATAAACGGGGTGTGGGATCAATTCCGGCTCACAGTGAAATTTTTCAAACTTATTCTCTGTTTTACATGAAATTTGTTTTAAAATATTTTTTTTAGCATGAGTGCCGATACAACAGATACCCCGGTGCCTTTGACCAGGGTACGGGCGCGTCCTCGGGCTGCGGATGTAGGGGCCCTGTACCGAGGGCTTCTGCTGAATATGGTTACACAACTTAATAAGCAGTCGCAGACATTGGTCCAGGGATGGTCCTCAAGGAAATAACCCCAAGCCAAGGCGCTAACAACCATGCTGAAGGCTGCGTGGTACCAGGAAGTGGTGCCTCATACGGTGTCTCTAGTCAAATCGCCTCCTAGAGTATAAAGACCTTAGCCTTGCATGTGGGGCTGTACAGGGCCAGACGGCATATTTCCCTAGCTACTCGTGGGACTAGTTATGGAGAATAAAAATTCAAAAAGGAGACCTTTTGTGAGGAGATGTTCGGTGAAGAGTTTAACGTTACAGAAGAGCGGGATAGGAATCATAGAACTGAGGTGGGAATTCACAAGGATAGGGTGAATGGAATTATAGAGGAGAAGACTGAGCTCATCGGAAAGCTGGAGGGAATACTCAATAAAATGGAGGACTTCTGCGGAATGAAGAAGCGTGTACCCACCAATCAAAAACCGACTAGACACAACATTAAATGTGTTACATAAGATGCGGGATAACGCGAAATTGTCAGAAAGCTAGTTCGAAAGCTTCGAGTATCGTCTTGCCGAAAAACTCGGCAAGAATATCAAGGAGGCTTATACGGAGCAACAAGCGGAGGCAACTTTCGAACCGGTCTTCCGGGAGAGAACGAGAGAGCCTAACGTGAGCCCCCAGGAGAGAAACACATCGAAGCAGGTAAAGAAGAAGCTTAGGATCCGGGTCGATAAAGCAGGGCCGGAATTCAACAAGAGCGATACAAGCAAGGAGAAACCTGCCACCTGACCGAAGAGAAACGAGAAACCGAGGCGTGGGCATTCCGAAGCGGTTCTTATCAAACCAGAGGAGGGAGTCAGCTACACTGAGGTTCTCAAGAACCTCAAGAAAAGAGCAAACCTGACGAACTTGAAGTAAAAATGAAGGGAGTCAGAAAAGCCAGGAGCGGAGAAGTCCTCGCAGAGGTGGGAGAGACGCCAGAGGGAGAGATAAAACTGTCCTCGGCCATCGTATAGTTGGATATCGAGCCTACTATTGAGGTGAATGAAGTAGGGAGAGCCCTAAGGAGGTTGGTGACTTGCCGTTGGATACGAGGGTGTCTATGATATGAAGACCCTTCGGACGTTTCCCTTAAGGCCATTCTCAAGTTGGATGAATGGCGGGCGTGAAAACTCCTGCGGGCAGCCCACACCAAGACCGGTTGATTTTCTGCAGGGTCCGAAAGCAAATGGAGACGACGCGATGTTATTACTGCCAAGGCTACGACCACCTTGCCGCGAGTTGCACTGGTTAGGACAGGACAACAAGTTTTTGGAGATGCGGTGACGAGGGACATTGAGCTGTGGTGTGCACCAGCATGCCATCCTGCTGCCTGTGCGCAGCAAAGGAGGATAAACGCCAGTCTGAGCATCTTCCGAGGGCAACGATATGTGCGGCGTTTAGAGTGGTAGCCCCTAAGAGAAAGCCTTAAGAACCAAATCGAGAGCCAAGCAGCATTTGCAGAGGCAGTAACAGAACCTATGAGAGTACCAAATTTTTTCTCATAATATTTTCTTTTAAAATAAAATAAGTTGTGTTCATAATGAAATATACCCCTTATAGATATATACAAATGTGACCTGTCGCGAAGAAAGGGACCTTAGTCGGAAGGGCAAGATTTTTCAGGGCGAGCGTTTGAAATAGCTGCGAAAAACGTAGAATTTATGTGTGAAAGGTGGACCCCGAAAATCAGCCCCTCCACTTACTAATACATTTGAACCGGCAGCTGTGTTCGTGTTTCGAGCGTCTTCGACCTTGTGTTTTGGAGCGTTCTTTCTATCGTGAGCGAAAACCCAAATTAATAATGAAAGTGATAAATCTTTGATGCCATTAAGCGGTTGGGACGACCGGAATAAGAAAATTGAGCAGAACGAAAATAAATATTATTCATTGAATTATTATTATCAATTTTTCACTATTTCCATGATGATGATTTTTTTACGATAATGATCTTACAGTACATTTTCAGGAACTAAAATTTTTAAAATCCTAGAGATTATGTATACTTTTTTGGAAATTATTTTTAGAGATTCTTCGCCTTTCTGGAAATTATTTTTCTACTTTTCTACTCTAGCTTCTTTAGGTTTGGGCGTTGAAGGTTTTGGAGCAACGAGATATTTGCTTGTTTCTTTCGCGCATCATGGTCGAATCTCATCGAACAAATACCAGGCTCGCTGAATCGAAAAGCCTCCGGGCGAAATTTTTTTTAACGGAATGCCTTTTGACTTTTCTACCGAATTCGTATGGTGCAAAATAACCTCAGGAGAGTTTGTATAGAGTTTCGCGGAAATTTTGCCATCGGAGAGAAAATAAAAATGATGGTATTTCGTGACAGATGGGACGGGTTTGAGAAATTGTTCCAAAAAACATCTTATTCTGCCCAAACTATGTTGCGAATTTTCGTCAATGGATCGAAACTGGGGACCGCTACATCAAAGCCACCCGGAGAGGACATTTTCACGACTTCAATTAAATCCTGTTGGCAATCAATAACCGATTTAGCGTACTGAGATTCTAATATGCCAAAGTTGCGATCGGGAGAAAATTTCGTGTGACCAGTTAGTAAAAAATTCAACGAAATCGCCTCATTTTTTCCCGTCATGACGCGCCACAAGAGGTAATGAACAACCGCGTTATTCTTATTTTGTCCCACGTAGTTATCGGAAAACATCACGATTTCAGACGCATTCAATCTATTCAGATAAAAATCGAGCATACTGATAACAGCGTTCGCGCCTTTTCCCGTGTTGTCTTCTTCGCCTATCAGAACGTTCGTCTGAATTCCTGTTTTTTCGTCAAATATCCCGAAAATGCCGCATTTCCGATTAGTTTTGAAATAGGATGAACCCATCTGCTGTGGACTACTAGGGTAAGACACATTTTGTGCATAATCAAAAGAAAACACTGCGAAATCTATCGGATTGGCCGTTCTTGCTTTTTCCCTATATTATAAACTGTAATATTCGCGCCGAGTTTTTGCCAAGTTCAAGTGGTCCGTTGCAGTTCTTAAAGCCTCTGCTTGATCTTCTATGGATTTTTCCACAAATTAGATAAATGCATGTAGTTTGTGTGACAAACATCGCATAAATAGATTGCTGGTTTCATGACAGTTACATGTGGACAATAATCATTCCCAATAGCGCAAAACGTTGTTCTCGAAACTATCCGAATCTTCACTTAACTATTTTCTACTGCGTTAATAAATTCTCGGTACAGGGAAATTTTTGTGCCATTAGAGGGTAATTTGACGACTTTAACAAATTTTTTGAACTAAGGCAATCGACCTGGCAGAGGAATGGCAACTCACGCAGCGTAGTTTTTGATGAATTTAACAATATTTTCGATATCATTCGACGTAATGATAGTTTGTCTCGTAGGAGTTTCATTCGTCACTGCGTGTTCGCGCACGCTGAGGCCATTTTTATCAAAAAATTGGAGCAGATTCTTATATCTTTTATATTTCAAATCGTGAAGAAAAAAAAAAGGTTTGCATATTTGCAAATCCGCAAAAAAAATTAACTGCTTGACGTGTCACTTTTTCCAATGTACTCAATGTTGTAGTTCCCTTCTTATTCGATTCCCCGTACTCATTTCTTAGTTCGGGAATACGACGATGTGCAGCAAAATTAGCTGAAATTTCAAGATCCTGATCTTTTTTTCCCATTTCCAAAAAATTAAATCTGTAAAATTTGTAAAAATTGAAAAATTGTTCGGATAGTTGGAAGTAATATTCTTCATAAGTATCAATACCTGTGCTTGACAGCGACGTCTTTCGGTATTTTATTGTTACATTTTTTTCCACAACAATCGTCAGCATTCTCTTCAAAAAATTTTGAAATTTCTCTTTCATCCACAATATCTTCGACTTGGCTATTGACTCATCAAAATCGTTCTAGAATAAAATTTCAATCTACGTTTTTCTCTATTATAAACAATCGTTCGTCTAGACAGTGACAGATTTAACGTGGTGTGAAGGGGGGGGGGGGGTTGTAATTTTCCAAAAACAAATTTCTAAATATTTTCCGGAAAACCATACAAAATAAATGTGAAAACGATAAGTTCGATAATGAGGGAAAAGAGTCAAAATTGAAATTCATTCATAACAATTTCGTATTCTTCGCCTAAAATTCACAATTGTTGAAATTCTAAATTTGGGAAGTTTTTCAGATTCTTAAAATTTTAAAATTCGAAAATCTCTCTAACTTCAAAATTTGCAATATCCCCAAATTTTCTATTCATTCAAAATTGTGCGAATCTTGAAAATTTAGAAACTCCAAACTTCAGAAAGTTATAAATTTCATAAATTTTTAAAACCAAAAAATTTTAGTCAATTCAAAATTGCTTAGGCAGGATATTAAAATTCATTTTTAATTTAATCAGAACTTCGAAAATTCTAACTTTTCGTAATTTTTGAATGAGTTAAAATTTTTGAAAGTTTCTAAACTTTAAATTTCGGGAGAGTTTTCAACCCCCTTGAACCCCCCTCTCTCCTGGGTTTGTCACTGTCACACGGCACGTAACTCGCCACTGCAGATAAAACTCTAATTACTCCAATAAATATTGAAATCTTACGTTATTCTGTTCAGTGTTAATAAATTGAAGCGAATGTTCATCGTCTGATTGTTCAGAATCGGTATTTGTTTCCTGCCCAACAAGCATATAATAATGTATTTTTTAATAATCGACAAGAAAAGTTTCTTTGAGTGACTTCTACCGTACTTTTATTTTGTAATTACCTCGTGATATTGTTCGTCCGCATTTCCGCAGTATTCATTTTCCACCAGCGCTTGGTACTCATTTTCGGAATCCATTGTCAGTCGTGAATTTTCAAAAACACTTCAAACTTTAAAATACACGATTCATATTCTTTTAGAGCAAGGTTTTTCATCCGAAAGACAAGAAGATCTCGAAAAGACTAAACCTTCATATTTGACTGCATGAAATCCCCATAGAAAAATGATAATTTTACCCCCATGTCTTCCTTTTTCCCATTTCCCTCGAGAATTCTCTAAAATAAACAATTCCCAATCGCATGCGACTAATGATCGAACATCGTTTAAGAGCACGTTTTTACAGTCATCAATCATGATGACTAACCACTGGAAAAAATTATGCTGGATGATTTTTTTCTTAACTCGTGGTAAATTGTTTTTTGAAAATCTTTGATTGATTAGAGATTTTGCCATTTTTGGCTTTTCTCGCGCGCGACTGCTCAAATGAGTATAGGTGCTCAAGAGAAAGCTGATAATGAAAAGCCGAAGACGCACGAAAGGCCTTTTACACGGACACGGCCGCTGCGTCGATTGTATTTGTAAGTGGAGGGGCTGGATTTCTCGAGCTCACGATATACCCGAAAAATGCTCTATTTCTTGGTCGCTATGTCCCTTAATTGTGAAGAAGACAAAAAATTTAGAATTTTTCCGTTTTGTTCATTAGAAAGAGCAACTTTATAAATATTTAATCGTGAAAAAACCCGAAAATCGATTTTTTCCGACTAAGGTCCCTCTCTTCGCGACAGGTCACAAATATTGCTATTTTTTAAATACATTAAAACATTTTCGAATTTTAATTAATCACCGATTGAGTCCAGGCGGTTAAGAAAAGTTTGAGATGAAATATAATTTCTTTTAGGTGTTGAAACCGGAGGAAAATACTCTTTCCGGAAGAACTGTAGCTGGAACAATAAAATATTTTCTACCGAGTCGTGCAAATGCGTTGAGGAATTTTTGGATTTTTGTTTCCATTGAAAATTTTAAATTTTGTTTCTATCTTGTGTTCAATGATAAACAATGTATGTGCATCATAATTTGTTAAGCAATCATATGTACCAGATGTGACAAAATCAGGAATACATGAATTTTGTCTTGCGATTTCAACAGCAGTGTTGTACCTCCTGCTTTACTCTTTCCAACAATGGAAAACTATTTCGATAATTGAACTTCGGCTCTTGCGTAAAAAACTGAGTTTTCAATATTTTTGTATTTTTTCATTAAAATCAATAAGTTGTTTCTTAGTGATCAAAATATGTTTCTCAAAAAATTCTTTTCAGAATATGTACACACCAAATAGAATTTCTATCTAAATTTGCATATGTCGAATTTTTTCCCTCAAAAATACTTTTTTATTGTTTACCTGATAATGGAATGAAATTTTTTATTCTGAAAATTATACGCTTATGACAAAAAATCGTAGATAGGTCTCGATGACGACCCACTTCATTGTTGGAAAAAAAAATCCAAGAAATTTCCAAGTACTGTACCACTCGCTAGAAGATATCTAATTATCCCAGCTTCTTCAGCATCTTAGGAAAATTTATTTTCCTTTGCTGGTAACATGATACGCCCAAAAGAAATTGTATTTAATCTAGAACAATTCTGAACTTCCCGGCTAATTTATTAAATATTTAACTTTGATGGATATTTTGTTGGAATAAATAAGTCCAAGAAACGAGAATCAAAACTTGTTTACGTGAATATAACCTCATACAACGTTCTTTAACACAAAGTCAGTGTATCAGATCTTCTGACAGAACTTCACGTCAATTAGTGGCGTGTGGTGGATCTAACCGATAGAGTATTGTTTGGTGTGTGTTGTCCAAATTTAATCGTTGGGTACTTGGTTTTTTTTTAATTTCCAAGAATTCTTTAGTTACATATCAGTTTAAAAAGTATGATTTACTCGATAATATTATACTCAAAAGACCTTGTGATTAAGACTCCTACATCATGATGATTAGGATGAGTAGGAGATTCGGGATTCATTTTCATAGCCCACTTGGCAAACGTTTCCAAAGTTTTATCGGAATTTGGACTGATTTCCAAATCTATCTGCAAACATTTCAGATTGATCTCATCAATTGCACTCATCTCAAAAAACCCAATCTCTTACCTCTTCTTTTTCCTTCTCCAAGTAAATCATGCGAACTACTACAAAATCAATTTGATTCCCCACCGAACTATCATGATAGAAGTCAGACACCATGTTTGCTATCGTCAGGAGATATTGCTGGTAATCGGTACCTTTATGGAAATCTAAAAATTTCCGATCAGCTACAATTCCTGCCTCGACGTACCGATGAATACTATGGGTTGCTGATGCCGGCTCCTCGCGTTTTTGTTCTTCATGGCTTTTCAGCAAGCGTTCTCTTTGTTTCCTTGCTAATTGCTCAGCCCATGCAGACTCCCAATTATCTTTTAAATATATAAAATATACCTAAATATATATTATCAGGTCAGATATACACTATTGCCGAAGATTATCTACACGACTAGCGCTACACGGAAAAAAATTGTAGTTTAAACAAAAAAAATACTGAAAAATCAAATCGATAAAACTAAAATATATTTGAATAAAGTAATTTTTATTTTTGGAGCAGCCAACGTTAATTCCGATTCAAGAAAACTAAAATATATTTGAGTAGAGTCATTTTTATTCTTGCAGCAGCTAATGTTAACCTCGATTCAAGAGTTTTCATATGTTTGAATTAGCTATGTCACGTCATGAGTTTAGATGTCATGGAAAATCGAAACTCACGTACAAATTTTTAGTTGGTAAGAAATATGAAAAAATGAAGGAAGTTTCAATCCAAATTTAAAAAAATTACAAAAGTTGAGAAACTAGTTCTGCTATCAATTCCACTTATTTTGAATTGAAATAGGCCCTCATAATCTGTTGAATTGTAAAGTAAACTGTTAAATCAATTATAAATGTCAAGCCTCTATAAAAATTAATCCTATTTATAAGCGCCATATTCAGAGTTACAACATTCTTAATTCAGCTATATAATACCTCTGCTTTAACGATTTATATATGCGGTTCATTAATGACAATACTTATAATAAATTTTGTTGAAATTTCCTGCTTCAAACATTTGACCAATATCGTTGCTTTGGTTCTAACCTTCAAACACGATAACTAAAGCTGGCCATTCATTTTCAAAACGGATACAAAGATGACCAATTCCATTTCAAATCATGCAAAATTTCAAAGAAAGTCTAGTTCATTGGGTCAGAATGATATAGTATTTGGATATTTCATTCCAGAGTGAAAATAAAGGAACACGAATTTTACAGTTTGATCAAAAATTTTATTTTTTATTTTTCACAATCATTTAAAGATTATCTGCGAATTCTCAAAGAATGACAGAATTTTTTCTCAAAATACAGAATTGAACCGCACCAACTAACTCTCAGTTGTGTATAAATTAAATAGCGTCTCCCTTGCAGTCTTGAACCCATTTATTCTCTGTGCTGTTCATCCTTTTGTTTCTATTTATTAATATTGTTATTATTATTATATTTATTCAATTAACCTCTCTAGCAATCACACCAGGTGAAGGGCTTCGCAGAGCCATTATACATCACGAGTCACACATGAACACTCAAACTGACTGATAGACCCATAGCAAGATCCATACTCCTTACCGCAACCATATTCACTGAGCAAGACTCTTCACGGGGGACCATGAGAATCCAAGATCTTTCGTTTTAGGCGTCACTCTTTTTTGTCCTCCATACATCCCTATCCTGGCATACATCTTTTGCTTTCATTACATCCATACATCTTTTCATGCAAGCTCTTGTGATGCCACGACTCTACCTCCGGGTACGCTACCATTCATCTAACCTAAATACACTTGTTTTGTTAAACATCCTTGATTCATTCTCTCAACATGACCAAGACATCTTAGAAAATTCTTTTCACTTTCGTCAATCAACGTTTCTTCTACACCACATTCTTTGGGAACCCACTCTTGACTGACTATGTCCATTAACGTTTTACCGCACATATTCCTCAGCAATTGAATGCCAACCGCGTTACCTTACTCCTATCTTTTTTTTGATACGTCCAGGTCTTGCTACCATAAGCACAGTGGGTACAAGCACAGAATTATATATTGCAATTTTAGCTTTATTCGTTAACTTTTTATTTTTAGTAACGACTTATACACTGCTGATAATCTTTCTACCCTCGTTTACTATATGCGTCGAATTGATCAACTTGTTCTATCCTCTCTTCGTTTAAGGCAATGTTGCATGCTGTTTTCTCATCCCTTCTTTCAAACACTATATTTTTTGTATTCTTCACGTTAATCTTATGACCGAAACTCGTCATGCTCGTATCCAGTCTGCTCAACATTCTCTGCGAATCATTGACTGATTATGAGGTTACAGTTTTGTCATCTGCAAACGCCAGTCCACGCACTATTACTGTCCCAAGATCAACACCTTCTTTGTCTAAGAGAGCCATTCTTAGAGATTTGTCCAGGTATATATTGAACATCCAGGAGGACATAACGCAGCCTTACCTATCGCCTTCTTAATATCAAACCAACCGTTTAGTTGTCTCTTTACTCTTACATTTGCCTTACTACCAATTATATATTGCTCTTATTGCTTCTAGAAACCAACCATTCATTCCATAGTCTGTCAGGAATCCAAAAAGTTTAATTCTATTCACCTTATCAAAGGCTTCATCCAAATCAACAAATTCCCAGGGATCGTTTTTGTTTACACTCGGACTTCCCAGATTCTTTCTTTTGTTATGCCCATGACCTTACCAATAAGTATTTTGGTGAATATTTTGCCCACGGCACTTTGTAGGCGAGTAGCTCTATAATTATTACAGTCACCTTTACCAACCTTATCTTTCTAAAGTGAAACGATAATCGCCTTTCTCAAATCATTTGGAACTTTACTGTTCTCAGCACACATATTTGTCAACTCACTCAGCCACATATACAAAAGCCCTTCATCGCTCTTAAGCATTTCAGCGGTGATGCCATCGACATCAAGAGCCTCACCATTCTTTCGTTTCTTGATTGCGGATGTAATGTCGCGGATATCCAATCTACTTTTGCCACATACAACGATATCATCAAACGTATCCTCTTCTCTGTCATAGTTGTGATGCCCCATAGCTTGATTTCCATACAATTCTTTGAAAAAATCACTCATACAGTCTTTCATTTTGTCCGCATCCCATACCATTTCACCATCAGCATTCCTAATTCCGACTGAATCAGTGTTAGTGTTTTCTTTGCTAGTCTTCTTAACTAATTTTTAAAATAATTTATTATTTCTTTCAAAGTAATTTTGCATTTTCTTTCTTCTCCCCCTTTGATTTTATGCTTGCTAGTGCTATGCTTACACTAGTATCTTTGCTTTTCTGTTTTTATCCCCATAATGGTTTCGTGGGGATTGGCAGCGATTCGTCACTTGATTCGCACTAAACTTGAACAATTTATGGGCAAAAAGAGTTTTTTGGTTGAATTAATGAAAGGTCATAAATAATTTCTTATTTTATAAGCAAGTTTTATAAACAATTATACATATCTGGTATTTATGATTGAATAAATAAAGTTTTTTCTACGAAATCAATCATATATTACCTGGAAATGAAACCTTAGTATCATATTCGGTCATCCAATCAAAATTTATAATTGTTTAAACAATATTAATTAACAAATGCACTATTTGGCTATTTTTGGGCGTACAAGCTTGGTTCTTTCAACGCAATCAACTGTAGATAACTAACTTCTAAATTTTTGAGGACAGTTCTATGAAAACGAATAATTTTTATTGTAAAGAACTATTGTTTGAACAAATTCTTATCATTTTATGTACTCGTATTTATAAATAAAATTCGACTTTTTTCACAAACATAACAGCTAGTTATACAGCAATGACTTTCTGCCATAAATTGCTAACATTTGATAATTGATTAAGTAAACTTAATTAGCAAATGCATTATTTGGTTACTTTTCAGGATTCAAACTTTGTTCTTCTAGCGTAATAAACTGTAATGAATTTTTTAACTTTTTTCAGATAGTTCAATAATGATTCACTATTTTTATTGTTACAAATTACAAACAAATCTTTTCTGGCTAATGTATTTGCAAACCAAAAATTGTGTTTTTTTTCGTGGAATATATTCTAAATAACCTGAAAATACCTGATATGGATAATTGTTTAAGAAGCTTACTTATAAAATGAGAAGTTATTATGAACATTCATTAATTCGACTGAAAAACTTTCTTTGTCCATAAATCGTTCAAATTTAGTGCGAATCAAATGACAAATCGCTGCCAATCCCCATGACACAATTTTCATTCACTCATTCGTATATAACAAATTCAATTAATTTTTAACATTTGCGTTGCTATTGGAGTCTTTTTTTGAAAGTTGCTTCATGTTTTCTAGGTATTATTGAATGAATTCGAGTCTTTATTAAAAACTGGTGCACTTCAAAAGTCAATGTTTTTTTTTTCATTTTTGTTACTAATTTAATTTTTTTTTCAAAAATCCACCATGACAGTTCGATGCTCATTAGCCCTCTCAGTTTTTTTTGTTTCTCACGCAGTTACTTATCAGTTTAAGTTTTAAATTCGCTATAGTAACACATTTTCATCACTTGTCTGGCGCTTTGCACTCGATTACACTATGTACAAAACGCAAAATTGTCTATACTATAGTTGAAATCTATTTTATTGAATGTATTTTATATTTACTTCTCTTACATCATCTGGAACTGCTCATTAAGATATTGCAAAATGAAGTACAAATTCTATTCCTGAAAATTATTTTAATATTAATGCTTATTTTCAATTATCTTTATTCACAGAAATTCATGACTCAACCCATAAATAGAAGCGGTTGGAGGCGCTGGCTAACACTTCACCTGTCTTCTTGGACCACAAAAAAGTGCGCAACAAGAAATTTAAATAAGAAGATACCTGCGAAAGTTATCGCGCCGTCAGACTACAGACTCAAAATGTCGAGAATTGATGAAAAATGGATAGGCCCAAGTTCACATGAATCTAATACCTTACGTCGTAAATGATAAAATTGTAAAAAATCAAATTTTCCCGCCAAACGATACGTGCTATTGAAAAATGGATACAGACAATTTCGTAAGTCTTTCTAGGACAAGAAACTTCATTGTTGGAGCTCTCATTGCATTTTGCGTTGTTTGGCTATAAATTCAAATTTTCGATTTTCTTGTAGCATTTTCCAAGTTTAAAATGAAAACTATTTGTCCCATTAAAAAACGGTTAGAGGCAATTTTGTACACCTTCCTCAAACTAATAATTCTAGTTTCTTGACTATTTATCGTATCTAGTGTGGTTTCGTGGGAAAGTTGTATTTTTAATTTTTTCAGTTTTATTTTTCATGGCTAAAACCATGAATATTGGCGGTAGATTGCTAGCTAGTGAACTTAACCTGCCTTCTTGGACAAGAAAATAGCGCAAAAAAGAAAATTTCCATTGGAGGATTCCTTCGAAAGTTATCGCGTAGTCAGACAACAGACAGACTGACAGACAGAAAGACAAACATTATCGTAAGACCCATTTTTTATGACTTAAGGCACAAAACGTTGAGAATTGGCGAAATCACACATTCTGTTTTCTGTATGCTATCTTCTATCGAAAACGAGAGGAGCAGGATATATAGAGCAGGAGAAGGAGGCAGTAGGGGTCCTGGGCGCAGCCCTGTTGGGGGTGCAGTGGGCGAAGCCCCCGCCTCTAAGGGATTAGGAGAGCGAGACCCCCTGATATCAAAAAAAAGAAATTTGAGGTTATAAACAGTTCATGCTCAAATATAAAGAAACGTGATGAGGTCAGAAAGTAGACAGGAAACGGCGGAAGTGCCTGAATAGGCTGCGTTACTAACAGTAACTAGCGAGCAACTAGAAGGTTGGTAGTACAGAAAATAATTTCCATCATCAATAATGAGAATGTAAAAATAACCAGTACCACATATTTAATAAAATCAGGACTCTGCGAGGGAGATACTACGCGACTTATAGAGTCATTGCGGGTTAGCTTGTGCTTTGCAAAATAAGGAAATAATGCAAAATACTTTTTTCGTAAAAATTTCAGCCAAATAACATTATCCTTTTCGCATTTTCCCTTCTGGCTAGCATTTTGTCATTTTTTGATTTACTTTTATTTTTCTGGGATCAATCGCAATCAATTTTCACGTAAAATAGAAGACGAAACCCCTGAAAATATATATTTTTGCTCGCCAAATACTTAATTTTGAAGAAAATTTCTGTCATTTTTCGAGACTTTGTAGGTTATCTTCAAATGATTGTAAAGAATAAAAAAATAAAATTTTTTGGTCGGAATGAGCAATATGTGTTTCGTTACTTCCACTCTAGAATGATATATCCAAATACCGAATGATTCTGACGCCCTGAGCTAGACCTTTCTGCATAATTTGAAATGGAATTGGTCAGCTCATGAAATTAAAGAATTTCTTGAATTTTATATTTCCGCTTCAGTTAGTGTCGTCCTAGGAAAGTCGTAACGAAAATTTTGAATTTAAAACCCGCAACTTTTGAAATTGTATCTTTGCTTTAAACTAATAAAACTTCAACAATCTTCACGGCCTCCCAAGACATGACTAAAATTGTCCAAGGTAAAATCGAGGCCCAAAATTCATGAAATTCTTGAATTTTTGAACAAAACTTTTCATGTTTTCGGTCGGATGTCCGGCCGTGGTATAAGGAAGGGGAAGTGAAGGGCAGGGTGGGGTTATGGGGAGTAAGGGGGGTGTTTTTCCGTCGTATAAAAAAGGGGAGAGAGTGGAAATGATGGGGGGTGAGGGGAAGTGGGAAAGAGATAAGAAGTGATGGGAGGTTACACTTGAAAAGAGTAACGAGAATCAAGGGGAAACACAGAGGAAATGAGGGGGAGGAGAGGCATTGAGAGAAGGTATGAGGAAATGAGTGGTAGTGAGGGGGAAAAAGGAGAAGGGAGTGGAGGAAAAATGAGGGGGGGAATTTGTAGGCGCCTACTAACTACTTTTACTAATTTAAAAAAAATGTCCACCTTTATTTCAGACCAAGTTCTCGTGTTTCAAAGTCGCCAGTGATTTTCCGTTCTGCTCGCACTAGCCGAGTAGATAATTTCCGATGGTAGTGTATATCTTCCTCAAAAAGTCAAAAATATCTCTGCTGGGGATCAGTCAGCGTGGAATTTCATAACCTTCCTATCCGTTTTTAGGGTTTCGTAGACCCGGGCAGAAACCCTTATGGTTTCGGTCAGGTATCTGTCTCTCGTATAAAAAACGGGAGGGAGGGGAAATGAGGGGGAGTGAGGAGAAATGGGAGAAGGTAGAAGAAGGAGGGTGAGATTCGAGGAAAGTAACGGGAATTAAGGGGAAACAAAAGGGCAGGGAGGGTGGGAAGAGTCATTGAGGGGAAGTATGAGGAAATGAGCGAAAGTAAAGGGGAATAAGGAGAAGGGAATAGAGGAAAAATGAGGGGATGATTTTTAAGCGCCTGCTATCTATTTTTACTAATTGAAAAAAATGTCTAAACTTATTTTCGTCCGAATTGTCGTATTTCAAAGCCATTAGTGATTTTCAGTACCGCTCGCGCTCGCTGTGTAGATAATTCCTGACGGTAGTATATACCTTCCTCAAAAAGTCAAAAATATCTCTGCTAGGAGTCATTCGACGTGAAATTTCATAATTTTCCTATCCGTTTTTAGGGTTTCGTTGCCCCGGGCAGGAACCCTTGTGCTTTCGGTCAGGTGTCTGTCTATCGCATATAAAAGGGGAGGAAGGAGAAATGAGGTGGAGTAAGGGGAAGTGGGGGGATAAAAAGTAAGGGCAGGGTAGGAATTGAGAAGAGTGACGGGAATTAAGGGGAAACGAAAGAGAAGTGAGGGAGAAAAGAAGCATTAAGGGGAAGTACACGCAAATGAGCGGGAGTGAGGGGGAATGAGGAGAAGGGAGTGAAGGGACTAAAGGAAAATGAGGGGATGATTTGCAGGCGCCTACTATCTAATTTTACTAATTTAAAAAAAATGTCTACCTTTATTTCAGACGAGTTATCGTGCTTCTAAGTCACCAGTATTTTTGGTTTTGATCGCACTTGCCGAGTAGATAATTTCCGACGGTAGTGTACATCCTCCTTAAAGAGTCAAAAATATATCTGTTGGGGATCGGTCGACATGAAATTTAATTAGCTTTTTATCCGCTTTTAGGGTTTTGTAGCCCCAGGATGAAACCCTCATGGTTTCGGTCGGGTGTCCGTCCATCGTATATAATTAGGGAAGTGTGGAAAAGTAAGGGGAATTGATGAGGGGGTTTGAGAGGAGAGGGGAGGGGAGGGCGAGGATAAGGGGAAGTAGGGGACACGAGGGGAAGTGTTGGAGGGGGAGTGAGTGAGAGTAAGGGAAAATGAGCGGAAGTGAGGGGAAATGTGGAGATGGAAATGCAGGGGAAATGAGGGGATGATTTCTAGCCGCCTGTTACCTGCTTTTACTGATTGGAAAAAATGTCTAGCTTTATTCTCAACCGCGCTGTCGTGCTTCAAAGTCGTCAGTGATTTTTGTGCTGCTCGCGCTGGCGGTGTAAACAATTTCCGATGGTAGTGCATATCTTCCTCAAAAAGTAAAAAATGTCTCTACTAGGGAAATGAAGGGGAATGAATGAAGAGATAAGAAGCAAGGGGTGGGTGTGTGATGAGGGGGGTTATGGTGAGTAAGGGGAAACGAGGGGAGGTGAGGGAAGGGCATTGATGGAATGTAAGGGGGAATGAGGAGCGGTGAGGGAAAATGTGGAGGAGGGAGTAGAGGGGGAATGAGGAGATGATTTGTAGGCGCCCGCTGTCTACATTTACTTATTTTCAAAAAAATTCTAGCTTTATTTTCGACCAAATTATCGTTTTTCTAGGTCATTATTGATTTTCAGTACCGCTTGCGCTAGCCGTGTAGGTAATTTCCGATGATGGTGTAGTTACACTCGCACAAAAGTATAAAGGAAATAAAGATGATGGATTTTGGACCGACCATCGGTTCCACAGTAGGTTTTGGACATATCTTCTTTCTCGTGAGGAGCATTCTTTTGATAAGCAATGTGAACATGTTGACCATCTGCTTCGGGTTCTACTTCATGCAAAGGTTCGATAAAGTAACGTCCATGATTGGTGTGCACGTAGCCAGCCTATAAGATTAGTTATTTTATTTATTTATTTTTTATTTATTTATTTATTGTTTTTGTTTATTTATTTTATAGATATATATATATATATATATATTTATATAAATATATTTATTTTATTCATTTATTTATTTATTTATTTATTTAAGATTACTCATTTCGACACCTCATCACTAATTCTTATAACACGTTTTCTATGACAAAGGATGAATGTTTCGTGTCCCATCGACTCTAGCAAATGAAGAAAAACATAATGTGAGCAAAGCCTTGAATAAAATATTATTATTGAAGGTACGAATTCAGAATATGTATCGCCGTCATTTGCTCCACGACTCACTGGTCAACAAAATGTCACCAATGTATTTGTAGAATGAAAGACATCATATCTGAAGTACTTTTTGCGCTGAATTCGAATTTGACCTTCATTTGTTCCCACCACCTATTTTTTAACAAATATTTGCAACCTCATTTTTTCATGGAAGTTTGTTAATAATTGTGCCGAATGATATAGATCATTCTTATTAAAACATTAGAGACACGATTTTCATGCGTTTTTTAACGATGAATCCGACGACCATGACAATTTTCAGATTGTCTTAACGGTTCTCAAGATAATCATAAAAATGGGAGAAAAACACGATAAATTAGGGTTTTATGGAAACCATGACATTCAAGAAAATAATAATTTTTTTTAAACAAACGACAGATGATTTCCTTTGTTTTTAAATACTGAAGAAATCTAAAAAATGGTTTATTCTAGCACTCATTCTTCTTGAAATATAGAGAAAATAAGGACGAGATAAGATGTAAAATAAGACACATTTTTGCCTCTTTTTGAAAATGCATAGAAAACTTAGAGAGAAGCCTAAAAGTTTCTGCGAATGGGTGACATCGAAGCTTGAGCCCTAAACTTTGAACCTCACTAAAAGAAAATAATCGAACATTACTATGGAATTTTCGAGAAATGCTTTATTACCAGAGCGCCACAGCAAAAACATTTCCAACATTCATGAATGTTGCAAATAAACAAAATGGCGGCGATTTTCCTGAAAATCAAAAATTCTCATTTTCTTATGAAGAGTACGCGAGATAAGAAAAAAATTACACATGAAAGTTGTTCCAGTTTAATAGGTCTACAAAAAGTTCATGTACCACTTTCTATAAGTTTGTTGGGCAAATTTTTTTTGTATCTCGCGTATTTAAAAAAAAAATATAGCATCTTAAAAAAAAATAGTCACAATTTCTTTTTCGAGAATGAAATTTTGCAAAAATTGTTGGCACTCGGTTGACGAAGTCTTTTGAAATCAAGAGGACAATACACAACAAATGTTATGCTTTTGGAACACTTAGAGCCATATTGAGGTGTACCGCTTGGACTAAAAAGCTATGACGCTGAAGTAAGAAAGCAGTTTCAGAAATCTACGCTAATGTCCCATTATTTCATTTTAGTAAGGGCTCAAGTTTGAGGTGTAAACTTTCATTTCAGCCATTCCCCAAAATTTTTCGACTCCTCGTCATTGTTCTATGCATTTTCAAAAGAAAAAAGTGAGTTTTTTTACATTTTACCTCGTTCTTATTTTCATTATATTTCAAGTACAGTAAATGCTAGAATGAATTTCCTTTTCCTGTTTTCTCCCTCATTTAAAAATGAAGAAAAGCACCCATTGTTCATGAAGAAAAGTTGAATATTTTTTTAATAGCACTGCTTCCGTAAAATCCTAATTTATGGTGCTTCTCTCTTTTTTTGTAATTATCTCGAGAACTGTTAGGACTATCGGAAATTGGAGTGGTCGTTCGGTCAGCGTTAAGGAAAGCATCAAAATCATGTCTTACATGTTGATGGAAAAATTATCTATATCATATTGCACAATGATTAAAAAATCATGACACAAAAATTAAGTTGCAAATGAGTCATTCCATTTAATTTTTCCGAAGTCGATTGCGGCGTAAAAAAAATTATACTTGAAAATGATCAAATTCAATATTTTCAAAGTTACTTATTACATAAATTTACCGAATAACTTTATTTTTATTCTGAAATCTGCTTCTCAAAATACAAAGGTACAGAAAAATGTCAAATTTGTGTGCATTTTAGGACAGAGAAAAACTCAAATTCCACAATGTCAAATTGAATTGAATAAAATCAGACCTTATCACAATCTTTAAACTTTTATTAGGCATGCGCAAAATAATTTTATTGTGCAATAACGAACGAAAATAGTGTTTTGAAAACTGATGAAATATAAACATTTTTCAGCACGTTCATAGTCTTATTAATATCGCTGTGATTAGTTTTTAAAATCTAAACTTACCTCAAAAGGTTCACTTTTGGTCGGAGTTTTTATAGTTTTAGCCCTTTTTTGAAGTTGTGATGCCAAAATATAAGAATCTTTGTCTTAAAGTTTAACAATTTTGAGGTTTTTTGTTCATTTTCGGGTAAAAATAACTCGTAGAGAGAAAAATGAAAAAATCCAGGATTTACAGTACATATGAGTCGGGACCAGCGTGACATTTTCAGGGGGATACAATGAAGACTTGATTTACATATACTGTAAGACCTGGATTTTTTCATTTTTCTCCCTACAAGTTATTATTAAGCGAAATTGAACAAAACCTCGAATAGTCACATCAAGAAACAAAAATTCTCATATTTCAGCACCAAAAGTTAAAAAACTAAAAAGGTTATTTTTCAAACAAAGCGCAACGATTTTAATAATACTATGAAAGTGCTTAAAAATTGTTATATTTTAGTTGCCGTTAAAACACAACTTTCATTTATTATTGCTTCCTCATAGAGAAAGCTTTGTAACGATGAAGATTTTCGATGTTTTTCTATGCCTGTTTTTTGGGATTTTCAAAAAATGTGTGTAAGCTTGTGGGGAGGGTATGTCACAAATACTCTTTTTATTATAACTAGAAAATAAGTTGAGATAAGTTCATGAAATTTGGAGAAATTGTAGTCCTATACAATGCCTATTATTGATTAAGTTTAGGGCCGGGTCATATAAGGATACATTTTCTTTAGATTTCATATTTTTCTAAAAAATGTTTCTAGATGTGAATTTGCAATTTCTGTAATTTCAAATATATTCAAGAAAAGAAAATTTTTATATTTTTTGCCTGCAAGAAGCAAATATCGTATTTAGAAATGCAAAATCGAGGGTGCGCAGCTTAGCTCCAGTTTACGTCAAATCGATATGATCTTTATAGTTATCTCCATGCTTAAATTTTCATTTTTAAAAATTCTCGTAGTTTCTAATTTTTCTTTCATAAGCAATTCTTTTTCAAATATTTGGACTACCGCAACATGATAAGTACTTAATTTTTTTTTCTGTCGAAATGAATCAATTGATGTATTCAAAAATACTCCATGACCGAATAAATTTACTATATGTTTGAATTTGTAAATTTTTTTGACATTTGTGAGAGAAGATTTTTCTCAAATTCTCAAATATAGCAATATTTGAAGTACTGAATTTATTTGCTATGATGAGACAAATCGATTGATATATTTGACAGGCATGTGTGACCAAATAAAATTATGATACACTATCGGCGGAAATTCTCTACACGCCTGTTTTTTTGAGCTGTTGACAGGGTGCCTCAATTTTTATAATTATAACATGAAAATATCTTCCTTATAATTCTGTAAAAGGCAATAAAATTCCGCACTTGATAAGTCCAAGTTGAAGGCAAAATGTCAATTTTATTAAATGATATAGCTCATATTGAAGAAGAGTCTCCACAATCCAGCTTGGTGCGAAAAAGTCGCAAAATTTCAAAAACATGTAAATACTTACGAAAATTTTGCAGAACTTATTATTTATCATATTTCAATAAATTTTAGTAATATTTTTGAAAATATTTTTTTTTAACTTTTTTTAAATCATGTGATGAGTACAATCATTATTTGAAACTTTGCGATTTTTCCCACCAAGAAAAAAATTCTAAAAATATCTTAATAATCTAGCAGAATTCTTTGGAGACTTAGTCCTGAAATGAGCTCAAGTACTTTTGAAAATGTGAATTATTTCCACATTTATTCCAATTTTTCGAAAACTATTATTTCTTTTGATGAAATGAATCTATTGAGCTATATGAAAACCTTCTATGACCTATGATCAATAAACAATAATACTCTTAAATACTCAATAATATTTTTTTTACAATCCAGAATCTCCTTTTAAGCCTCCCTCACTTGATACATTTTTTGAAGCATCAACCATTATCTAATATATATATACTAGGAAGCTAAGCTCCCTGCGCGAAACAACTACCAAAATAGGTATATTATTGCCAATACGTTCTTTTTACCGGTTCCTATTAGAAATATATAAGAATAATTCTTATTTTTGAAAAAATCGAAAAGGGGCCCCCTTTGAAAGTTGTTCTATTTTTCCTGGAAAGAGGGAACCCCTGATGTATAGTTTATTATTTCACATGTTCTTTCCCTTCTTTATATATTGATAAATATTAATTTTTACTTTAAACTCTTCTCATGCATTTCTGATACATTTTGTTCATTATTCAAAATGATATAAATCATTACGCGTACAAATTCATTCTTATTTTTGTTTACATTTCGGTAAGATGCTAAGAAAGGTTGCAGGGCAAGGGTGCGAGAAGGATTGCAGGGGTGAAGGGGCAGGGATTGCAAGGAAGGTTGATTGGGATAAGTGGCTAGGGGTATAAGGAGGGTTGCAGGGGCTTAGGGGCAGGGCTTGTAAGGAGGGCTACAGGGGTTGTGAGTAGGGTCTCAGAGATTGAGGGGCCAATATTGTAAGGAGGGTTGCAGGTGTTAAGGAGCAGGGGTTGTAAGGAGGGTTGCAGGTGTTAAGGGATAGTGACAAATTCTTGAAACAGTGGTGGTGGCAGCGAGATATTTTTACGATATAGGTAGATATACTTTGATAAGAATATAAGTTTTATAAGTAAATAAGTGCTGAATTGATTATCGTTTTCAGCTAGTGCGTTCTCATTCAATAAAGAAGTTTATCATAGAAGTCTTTTGTGATGATCACAGAAAATAGACCAAGACGATTCTTGTGAAAATCTTTTTTTCTTCAGCACTATACTATTCACAGTGTTCATTAAATGATCACAATTAAAAATACCGCAGAATCACCCAACTTCGGATACTGGCCCAAACTTCGGACAACTATTTTTCTCGGATTTATGCATATTTTTGGAAACAAAATTGATTTCTTACGTTATTTCTGACTCTGAACATCCAAGTTTTTGTGCTTTCATAGTATTTGGTTCTATTGGAGCCAAACATTAATTGAGTGTCTGAAATTCGGGCCAATGTCAGAACTTAACTGATTCTATGGCACACCATATAATGAACGCACCCAAAATACTTTGCAGCGGTTTCTCACAATAAAGTTACTTTTGCAGTGGTAAATAAAAGCTTAAGGGATGTTGAAAACGTCTAATTTGATTCAATTGAACTTTTCAATGTGAAATTCGAGTTTATCTCTGTTCTACAAAGCACATGAATATAACATTTTTCCGTACGTATTCATGTTGAAAATCAAATTTCCAAATGAAAAAAAAAATGATTTAATAACTTTACGTGATAAATAAGTTAAAAAAATATTCCATTTTATTATAGTTGAGTATCAAAATTTTTAAGAATTGGGTCGCAACCGATTTCGGCGAAATAAAATGAAATGACCCAAATATTTTCTGAATAACAGCTAGTGGAAACAAAGAGAGGCTAGTTTCGAATCCACCATAAAAAAGTACTTCGGAACTGATGTGTTTCATTCCACAAATGCATAGGTGACTTATCAAGGTTCTCGTTACGGTTCTCACTGATTACATGTAAATTAATAAATTCATTTGCGCATAGATAGACTTGATGCTCCGATCTCGCCGATTCAGCGTTGCGCTCGATCGTAAATCCAAGATTAAAACGCGACAGTAATCGGAAAACAGAAACAGAACGCAAGTCTAGAAACTTGGCTGCCTGCACGTCTGAAGTACGGAATTTATTTTAACGTCAAGGAATTATGGATACTCGTCAATACACACTAACACTAACAAGTATAATATAGTGTATATATATATATATATATGTATATGTATATATAATATAAGCAATACACACTTACAAGTGTGTTTCTGATTGTATAGCTGCGTATGGATGAAAATCAAAAAGTTGATAATATCATGTTCCTAAAATATTATACGCTTGTGTCTAGAGGAATAATTTTCATAATTACAGGGTTTTATTTAGCGTATTTTCTCGCATCTTTATATTTTCACACACTGTACCGCATCCAAAATTCTATAAACGTGTATTTTCATTATTTTTGAATATTCATATAAAAATATGGGTAAAGTTCCAAATAGCCCTTAACTCCGATTATTTTGAAACTCCGTACATTTATGTACGGAGTTTCATTTACATTTATTCTATTTATTTATTTACATTTACATTTATTTCTGTGCCTAGAAAAAGGGGTGCCTTTCCGACTCCCACTAGAAATTGGAAAGGGGAAGGGGTTTGACCAACATTATTTCTGTGGCCAGACAAAGGGTGGCCTTTCCACATTATAATTGATGTAACTGATGTAATGAAATACATCATAAGTAATATTTTCTTCATAAACGTCTGCAGTTAGTCTATCCAAATTAGAGTATCCAGAGTTCACTACGAGGAGGTAGCAGTACGATTGTAAACTCCTTTCTCCAGGGTGCTTTATTATTGTGAGTCCCCTTGCCTCTCGCAAAACGGGGTGCTTTAATATTATGAGTCCCCTCGCCTCTCACAGAAAGAGGTGCTTTATTATCATAAATCTCGTCACCTTTCACAGGCTGGGGTGCTTTATCACCTTGAGTCCCCTCGCCCCTCACAAACCGGGGTTCTTCATTATCGTGAGTTCCATCGCCTCTCAGAAATCGGGGTGCTTTATTAGCGTGAGTCCCCTCGCCACTCACCAATTCAGAATTTTCCTAATCCTCATCGCTATCATCATTAATCACTGCAGTGCAATGTTTTTTTAAACATTTCGGCGAGTCCTGGTAGAAGAATTTTTGACAAATACCGAGTATGAGAGAAAGATGGAAGGGAGAAAGGGTTTTAATTGTAACGTGTGTGTACTGCCCTGAGAAACTACAAAAGGGGCCAAAGTGCCTCAAGAGGCGAAAAAAAGGAAAGATAAACAAAAGAGCTAAACTCCCCATAAAAATATACTCAATTTTTTAGACCGGGACAGCAAATTTTAATGTCAGCAACTAATTGCGTGAAGGGATCTGCACTCAATTTTATAACCCGTCGTCGCCACAAAAACTCGCAAAGATGGTCTGCAAGGTTGCTCTTCCGCACTCCTCCTGGTGAGGGAAATCGTCGCATCCATCTCCAGGAGGATTCAATTTTTTGTGTGTGAGCATGTGTCTTGCTATTCACACATTCCTCGGAATGATTTACAGTTTTATGAACATAACCATGTTCTCCCATGTTTATGTAGTCTTTTCAGCAATCAGTGTGGATCTCTGTTCTCTCAGCTGTTTCCCTTAGTTTTTTAATCTGAGCAATCAAAGTATCAAAATCTTTTTTATTGTCGGGACATGTTTCTAACCAATACTGGGAGGCATGTCCCCTGTGGATCATACCAAGGATCCATGAACCCTCCACCACACGTCCTCTTTCATGTTTCCGGCGACCGTTCATATGTAATTAATATACATGAGGCTGCAGAAATATGACAGCTTTCAAACCATGTATTTTCCGCAACAGTATGAGAGTGAAAATATTTTTTCCTTTTTCTGACAGGAAAATTCACCGCAGGTTAATTTTGATTCGCTGAGAGCCATTTTCTTCTTATGCTCACATCAGAATCATTCCGCTGAAATCAATTCAATATCCCGTAACCACTGAAGTGTCTTATCTCGATCTTGAAAAATGAGACTCAAACTAAAAATGTTGTGTCGCTTATTCATCCAGATGGTAGGTTTTAGAACCTCGAAAAAAAACGAAAAACTAAGAAAAAAAGTTTCAGAACGAAACCTCTGTACTCACCTTTTGTATTATATAATCGCTTCAGTTCAGTCGACCTGTAAATAATAAGAGCACGTAACCAACTGCTCTTGAAGTACCGTCAGCGCGGATGGTGTAGAAAGACCTATCACTTACTGCACTCAAGCCTGTTACACGTACTGAATTTCAATAGAAATTTTCTCAGAAACTATTACTCCTAAAGTAAAAGTATTCGGGATAAAAAATGCATACTTTGAAAGGATCTATAACTTTTGTCGAAAAACTCTCCTGCATACATACGTTTTCGGCAGGGGCTAGGCATGACATTTTCATCTTCATCATCAAATATCTCGAAAAATTTCACTCGTCCAAAAAAAAGGAAGAAACATAAAATATGTACTTTGATTAGGTCTATAACTTTCGGTAACATTATATTTGAAAATTTTAGTCGTTCTCGAGATAAATGTGAAAACCATGATTTTTATATGGTTTTTATGTTTTTCACCATGAAAATCAAATTTGCACGAATTTCCACCACGATTTTCGTAATCAGCGTGTTAAAATACATAAATATACGGAGTTTCAAAAAAATCAGAGGTAAGAGCTATTCGGAACTACACCAAAAATTTTTCCCATTTAGTTAAATTGAAAGAGCACTCGAAATTGAATGTAATTCCTTAAGGAAAATTCTTTCAAATTAGTTTGAATATTTTTTTTAATGCTCAAAAAGTATACTTTTTGAATTTTTGCAGAAAAATCCGATTGATTGAGCGGATCGCTGAAAGTACCTCAGTCTGAGTAGCGCGGTTGTCTGCTTGATAGGGGAAACAATATGACCGCTAGTGATTTCAAGTGCAAAGAGTAAACATAACCTATTATTCTTGAATCGTGTGCAAAACTACGAATCTTGCCGACGTTTCGTGAACATTGCAGTTCACTTCTTCAGGGCTAACCTGAAACT
>JAUMHM010030182.1:0-16181 GCA_032362435.1 Melikaiella ostensackeni
ATGACGCAAGTCATAATCGTGCTCCCAAAGAGCGTCGCACAGCAAGTCCAAGTGCCTTCAGCGTATGAAGACTGAACGTTTTTCGTCCTTCTCCGTAAGTATTTCAAATAGAGTAAAACTACATAGGATTTGTTTGAAGCATTTTCTTTATTTTGCACAAGTTTTGTCAACAACTTTTTCCACTATCATGGATACTTTCCGAGTCATGGCGATTTCGATACGACTGCAATTTGAAATAATAACTAACTTTATTCTTAGACTGTTTTTTCCTAATATTTTTTTTTACCTTTCACTGAATGATAGTTCAGTGCATATAATTTAGTTCAATGAATTTATGAATTTTATTAGTTTCTTGAATTCGTACGCTCGCACGAATTCTCGAAAAACAAATCAAGATAGATAAGATAACATGACAGGCATAACTTATTGCTTCCTTCACAGAAAAAAAATTGATTCAAGTAGGAAATTTGACTCATTTTAAGGTGTAACAAGAAGAGGCATATGAAATCTGAAATTAAGAATAGCGTTTCAGCTATAAAGTAAGTAAATAAAAAACTGGAATTCAGGCAGTAAAGACCTGAAATTAAAGATGAGATTTATTTATAATGAAAAAATGGTGTAAGGATGACGATGATCTTAAATTAAGAACTCTAATTCTAGCTGAATGTAAGACGCATATTTATACTAAAAGTATGTGAGCATTTCAATTCAACTTCGAAATTCGATACCGGTGAACTTTGCATTTCAAAGTTCCCACGAGGGTTTTCTCGCAAATGGTTGCTTTTTTTAAGCGCTTCATTCACGATTTAGTAGAGCTAACTGATATCTCAAAATTGAATGCATCAAAGTTAGACACTTTTTTGCATCTCCTGAAAAATTTGGGACTTGGCACTTACGCCCGTCTGCCCCGGGACCCTTCATATATCAGTCGCAAATGCATGTTTTCAATACAATTTACAAATATCGGTTATATTTGTATATTACCGTTTAAAGAAACAATTTAATTCTTGTTTACATCTTTACTGTTTCTCATATGCCAAGATTTAAACAGGAAGACAAAGCTGTGGTGCGTACGGTGCGCAGAAGAATAATTCATTAATAAATCAAGATGTGTGTTGAGAAGGTATATAAAAAAAAGGTAATAGCAGCTACTGCGTAAAATTTCGATCTGTACCGGAATTACTTTTTGCATGAGTTTTAGCGTAAAATATATCCATGCGTTTTTCTATTTAGCTCAGTAGTATTCGTAAGGAAGCTTTTCTAGAAATAATTTCAATATTACGTGTATGTTTTCTAGTATTTTTCTTACTCTCAGTATGCAACTTATGTTAATCTGAATTCATAAAAGTAAATTTTATACTTACGAGAATTATTTTGTAATTTTCTACACGTATAATCTGATGCATTTTACGTTTTCGTTTCATTCGATGTCAATAGATTATACTGGTGTAATTTATTCTAATTTGAAAAAAGCGGTTGCATGATTTCAATGCGTTTCTTGATGAAAAAACACTGAAAAAATAAGTTTTCATAAAAAACGTTACACTCGCTACAAATAGAGGTCATTTCCTCTGATTGGACGCATCAGTGTATCCCTGCAATTTATACCAAATATTTTCGGTAAATTTCCAAAGTGTTGACGAATCAATTTTTTTGAATAATTTTATAGTGAATCGACGTTTTTTGGTTGTGTTAAAAATCATTAGTAAAAGTAGGGATATCAAGTTCGTAATTTCGAGAGTAATTACGTGTAAATGTTGGAAATTACAGAAAATGGAAGAAAATTACGAACATAATCAACTGTTTTTAGGAGCAAGTTCAAAATGATCGATTATTTTGTTCTTTATTCTTAATGTTCACTAATCTCATGTGATCTCACGTCGAAATGTGAAAATGAAGTACGTGGATGTGGTAATGATTGTTTTTGTGCAAGGAAAGAGAAGGTTAATTCATAGTTATGATGATAACGTTTTTGTGAGTAACTTAATTGTGTTTGACAATAAAACATTCTAAATCTCTAAATAATTTGTTAAATGCCATAATTTCCAACAATTTGAAAGCGCAAAAAATAATTTGAAATATTTTTCTGAGTTTTAATCTCACAGTACGTCTAACTTCGTCGATTCACTGTACTTGAATTCTTTGAAACTCATTGGAATTTATTTTATGGTGATTCAAAGTGAATTCAAGCCAATTTGAGAAAATTGACATGAATTTGAGAAACGAAATACAATAACATTAATTTTGAAGTAATTTCAAATCGCAGTAATTTCTACATACACTCAACTCCCGATTAAAAGCACCTCGGCTTTTTTATAGATTAGCCATTAATACTAAACTCAAATAACTAAACATAAATTGAAGTGAATTTTTCAATTGTCTTATTTCTTTAACCATTATTATCGTTACAGACAATGAATAGTTCTGGAAATGTTACAAATTAAATTTGAGCTAAAACTACTCACAACTATGTAAAATTGCCTTTGTGGAACATGACAAAAGAAATTGGTCCCTTATTAACTCAGGATAAGGAACTCAAAAAATGTAGTTTGTAAGACTATAATAGTCTTAAAGGACTCAATAGCTTAAAACAATTACAATTTTAATTAGGAGCATGTTTACATTATTTGTAATCATTGGTGATCTAAGTTCAGCAATATTTCATAAAGAAGACTTTTTCCTCTGAGAGAAAGGCGAAGATGGGAATTTTTTCGTAAAATTTATCAATAATAATACAATTGTCAATCATCTATTAATTCTTCTTTCAAAATATCAGAACTAAAATTTCTTCAGAAAGTTATATAAACAGAAACGTTTAAAATGACCTCAAAATTTAAAAGTTGCATATTTGTTTATTAATTTATTCACAGTAATCACAAATTTGATTAGTGCCATATTGTCATTATTTTTTATCACTGGTAACCTGATACCAGAAACATTTTGTAAGAAAAATTTTTTGATCTCAGAGAGAATGGGCATTTGTTTGTAAAATTTGTTTCTTGCTTCTTATCCAACATCTTTCTTTTTCTGTGAGTACAGTAGCATTGGTGGGATTATTCTTAAGGTCAGTAAAGTGAGTGACATTGAGTGTTTAAATAATTGTTTTTCTATTTCAAGGCAGAAACTTGTAAACAGGTTGTGTTGGTGGAAGTGACGCAGATAACTAAGGATCATGTGATTCAGCGTGTTGACTAGTTACAAAATATTGCCTTTCCGTTATTTGAATAAAGCGAAAAATGTTACACAATTGCGGTCTTTTATTGAACTTTCCTATCTGTCACTTGTCCAATATTTATAACATTCTGTAAATTGATACACAAAGTGTTTTTTTCATCTTGAGACATTAAAATATCTCAAGAAATACGCATCCAACCAAAAAAATGCTCGTAATAAAAACTTTTTATTTTCAAGGAGGAGAAGCGACGCCGCAAAAATTTACCTCACACTCTACCCCCTGGAAGCGGGAGAGTGAGGGGGGGGGTAATTTTGAAAATTTAAATAAGAACCTATATTCTTCATTACAGATTCAGATTCTCCATTAAAAAATACGTAAGTTTTATGCGAACAATTTTTTCCGATTCTTGCCAGATGGCGATACATTTGCAAGAAATGACATCGTTGACTATTCAAGGAATGCGCTTCCAAACGAAAGTGAAACGAAGATTCTTATTTCTCCATTCCATTAAAAAAAAAATAAGAAGACTTTAAATTCATTTTCTCAGAATTTTTAATTTATTTTTGAATGGCGCCAGGTACAGGATTTGGAATGCGGGAGTCTCATCCATACACCACCCCCGATGAACAACCCTTGGTTGCGCAAATCGAAAAAATTTTGTCGAATAAAACTTACGTATTTTTAAATGGGAAATCTGAATCTGTAATAAGAAATATATATTCCCATTCGAAATTATCGCGTCCCCCCTCGAAAATGAAATGTTTTTATCACGGACATTTTTTTAGTTGGATGCCTATTTCTTGAGATATTTCGATGTCTCAAGATAAAAAAAACACCCTGTATATTATACAGCCCTCGATACAGCCTTAATAATTTCATATATTCTCACTGAGGAATTAGTAGCTTTCCGCTACCAATTCACTAAAAATTTATCTGATCGCACTAGTTATTTTCTACCAATCCTCAGTAGCTCACATTTCTTTAATCAAATTAGTCGACTTTCACTGATTTATATTTGGAAAGTACAAAAAAAGGGTTGATTTGATTCAAAGAAATAATTTTCTTGGTTTGAAATAATGAGTTTAAATTAATTATTTCTTGAGTTTAAGCCAGTACTTTATTTGAATGAAAAATAGTATATTGTGCGACAAGTTGAAAAAGCGACGAATTTAAGACAAGTGTGAAGTTAGCCACCCGAGCGGATCGAAGGTGGCTATCACGCAAGTTTTAAATCGTCGCTTTTTCAACATGTGGGACACGGTACTATTTCTGTAATTTGTTTAAAAAGTGCTATTTTTTTTTACCTGTTTCTTGTTTGAAAAGGAGGCGATTTGTTGTCGATTGACGCAACAATAACAATGGCAATTGTCAAAACCATGGCAATAATATGGCCGTAATGTTACTTATTTTTTGTATTTATTTGAATTTGATCAAAAGAAACAGTTTGATAAAGAGAAATAAAAAAAAAGAGAAATTGTTTCGTGAACTCGGGTATGCAGTATACAGCAATGTACACACTGGTGGAAAATTTTTTTTCGATAAACTACAAAATTCTATGAAAATGCCAATATCATATGGAATAACAATGAAAAATAGAAGCAGGATTCGAGAGTTTTGCAGCAACGCTCCAAAATCTTAATTTTCGAAAAGAAGAGTGAATTCGAAATTCCATAAGGTGATGATATTTAAAAAAGAGCTTTTAACCAATGCCAAGAAGAAAGCGACGATACTCTTAAAGAAGATTAACTATGTGAACCAGTAAGCAAAATAAAGAATTCTCGATTTCCCTCGCAGAATTCATGAAAATGAGAATGGTATGAAGCCTCGAAGTAAAAATCACGAAAATCGCGACAACGATTTGACTTACAAAAATAAGAGAAAATGTTATCAATTGTCAAAATGCAAGTCAATAAAACTCCGGAAAAAATTTAAGTAATCAAGAATTGGTGAGTAACGAAGGGTTAACTACTTCTGTAATCTGGTGTACACTCTCTCTGAAATCTTATGCAATTCCATGCAATTCTTTGCATTTCGATGCAATCTTTACAATACCTTGTGATCCCATATATACGCAATACGATCTCGATGAAATACTATGCAATCCTTTAAAATCATTTGCAATGCCAGCTAATCTCAATGAAGTTCCATGCAATCCTTCAAAATCCCTTTAATCCAATGCAAAATCGATGCAATCCTATGAGATCCTTTAAAATTCTTTGTGTTCCTATGCCATCTTAATGTAATCTTGATGAAATCTCATGCAATCCTCTGAAATCGCTTGAAGTCCTTTAACATCCCTTTCAATCTCACGCAATCTCAAATGCAATCCCATAAAATCCTACAAAACGCCGTGTAATCCCATGCAATCTCGGTGCAATCTTGATCGAATCATATGCAATCCTTCAAAATCTCTGGTAATCCTATGTAATCTCGAAGCAATCCTATGCAATCCCTCGAATTCCGATGCAATCCTTCACAAACCCTTGTGATTCCATGCAATCTCAATGCAATCCCATAAAATTCTTTAAAATGTCTTGTAATCTCATGCAATCTCGATGCCGTCTCGATGAAATCTTATGAAATCCTTTAAAATCCCTTGTAATCCCATGCAATCTCGATGCAATCTCGATGAGGTTTCATGCAATCCTTTGAAATCCCTTTGAATCTGATGCAATTCCAATGCGATCCCATGAAATCCTTCAAAATGCCTTGTAACCCCATGCAGTCTCGATGCAATATCAAAAAATCCTCCAGAATGCCTTTTGATCCCATGCAGTCCTCTAAAATCCCTTATGATTCCATGCAATCTCGACACAATCTCGATGCAATTCCATGCAATCCTTCATAATCCTTTCAATCTTATGCAATCTTAATGCAATCCCATAAAATCTTTTAAAATAGTTGGTAATCCCATGCAATCTCGATGAAATCTCATGCAATCCTTTAAAATCCTTTGTAATCCCATGCAATCTTGAAGCAATTTCATGCAATCCTCTAGAATGCCCTTTAATTTTATGCAATCTCAATGCAGTCCCTTAAAATCCTTAGAATGGCTTGTTATCCCATGCAATTTTGAAGCAATCTCTATAAAATCTAGAGCGATCTCTATCGGATTTCGTGCAATCCCACGCACTGCTTGTAATATTATGCAAATCGCTTTAAGTCTCTTGCTCACTGTTAAAAAATTCTCGAAAATTCAAGCACTTCTAAATTACAGATGTAACTTATATTTCAGATACTGGTAACTGGAAGCGATTTTCATCCACTTGTAACTGAAAATTTATTCATGATGATCCTACTGCTTCTATGTTTTATATGTAAAAATAGTAATTTTAGTTTATTTTCATGAACAAACAATAGTTTTTATTATACTATAATTCACAGATAGCTCAAACTTTTGATTTTACAGAATAATGCAGACAGAATAAAATATTTCGACCTAACATATAAAACACTTCAAACTTATTTAATTTTCGGATTTTAATATGATCTTAAGATGAATAATTCACTTACAAAGTAAAATAACTTGCTCAAAGGGAAGTCCAAGTTGGATATACCAAAGTCAAAACTGGAATGCATGATTACAGTGGAAGCTCAAATGAGCACATTCTTGAACTATCGTGTTTGAATTTTGAAGCACACTCTACAAGTTGACAGCGGCGTAGCCAGAATTTTTCTTCAGAAGGAGGTGGAAGGGCTTAAGTATAGACAAAGAGGTGGAGAATAGGGGTACTGAAAAATTAAAATACTTTACACCTCATATAATGGAGTAATTAACAATTAGTAGAATAAAAATATTCATTAATATTCAGCAATGTATTGCAGAATGATAGATACGAGTATTACATGTGACCGGCTCCGAAAAAAGGAACCTCTAGTGGCTGAAATTAAGTTTTCGAGCAAAACGCGTTTAAAGTTTGACAACATTTTTCGCCAGATTCAAAGCCCAAAATTTTTAATTTTAAAATGGCTGACTGGAAAATGTTGTATAAAATATTTCTTCTAATAAATACTGTATTTGTTTAAAAAACTTGTTCAAACAATTAACGCCGAACTTGTCGAAGAATGACCATGGATATTTATAATCAGGGTAGAATGCTTTTCTCGATATATGTTAAGCTAAAGTTGCCCTCTAGACCCCTCAGTGCATACAAATATATTAGTGGGGACTTAATTATCTCATATCTATTTTTTGGCAGAAAGTAGTTTTGTTCAACATGGTCTAAATTCGTGAAATCTTGATCAATCGATCTTGGACAAATTCTGTGTAAAAATATGAGATTTCAGCTTACTGAAACTGTCAAAACTTCAAAATAGATTTTTAGCCACTAGACCCTTTGCTTCGGAGCTGGTCCCATATATATTTTTTGAATCGGTTGATATCTTCTATCCTCTTTTTTGATTCGAATATTCAAACCAAAATTCCTGTTGTTTCAAAAGTTATGGCAAATTTTGTGTATATATACAGTTTTTGCTAGTGAACAATAATAAAAAATTAGAAAATGTTTTTTGTTTCTTTGGTTCAATCTGCAGAAATTTCAGGTTCACCATAATCAACTTTCTTTAAAATATATACATATCACTGTCCAAAATATAGATCTCTTTTTTTTCGGTATTATTCTTTATGTGTCCTGTTTTGAATTACGATAAATTCATTCTGTTATTCTCAATGTAGAACAAATGAATCTGGTATCCCACCAGTGGTCACACTTTAGTATCACTCGAGACCGTTTTTTTCTAAGTCCTATTTTAATACCTGAAATCAGCCCTGATATAATTCCCTGTTTTTACAGTGATGACTCAATGAAAAAGAAACACGTTTTTCGCACATCCTCAAAAAACTCTAAATTGGGCAAAAAAATTCTTGTTGAATTTATAATTTTTCATTGAAGTGTACATATAAAAAATTTATCATGATTTTTGACCTAATAGGAAATTTGTGTGTGTGTATGTGTGTGTAAGAATGACAACTGACCTACATAAAAACAATAAGTGTGAAAATGAAATAATGGTACTGATGGTAGGTATCACTGGAAATAATGTTACCCTAATTTTATTCAGAATACTACTCATAAAATTAAAAGAACCACTCTCTATATGGGCTTGAAAATTTATAATGTGCTTCTCTCATATACCTTAGATATTTTCGGCCTTGAATGATTAAAAATGACCCAGATAAATTAAAGTGTGTGCCAGTGATAGAAAACTACTATTGAAATTTTAAAAGCAACACCTGTCTTGCTTCTTTCACAGTTCTTCACATAATTTCTAATGAAAAAGTCCAAGGCTCTATCGGCCTTGAGGAATACATTCTCATCATAATATTCGCGCTTTGCACTTGATTTTCTGTGCTCACCATGTAATATATACAAATACATTATTAAAAAGATGATTGAAAAACTATCCTAATGATTTACGATTGGTCATATAAAGAAATGTGTAACAGCAATTTTATTTGACCTTTTAAAAGCACAAATTCTACTTTTTTGACTACTTTTTTCTTACCTCGCGTCGCTTGGCTCAAAAATAAAAATAAAAATAACCCAATACCATTTTCTATAATTTGAAAACAAACTATGCCTCCTACCAAAAAATTTTTTAGAGGCAAGTTTACAGGTCTTCGTGAAAACAACAATTTTGATATCTCAACTTTCTTTTGCAATCCGCGTTATTTGGCTCAAAATTTGAGTTTTCGGTTTCTTAAGAGAAATCAAAAAGTTGTTATGACAATCTTGTGAGGCTTTCAAAAAGAAACGCTTTTCTTTTCTTGACTTTTTTTCATATCGTGCATTGTTTGGCTTAAAATTTTCATTCTCGTTTCTTTCTTTGAATTTTGTAAATACTGTAACTCTCATAATTTTCTTTTTATCGAAAAAAGTCAATGGGATAAATTGTTCTACTTTCTGAATACTGGGAAGATCCACACATAGAATTCGTAAATCACAAAAAAGTGGTTTCAAACATTTTTTAAATGCTTCAACTTTAGGAATTTTTGTCCAAAGTGGCTGGCTAACGAAATCGACCTAACCTAACCTATCGATCAATTCTTTCGAAAGTTATCGTGCTCATAAACTGAAAATCTAGGCATATACACACACAGACAGACACATTCGTAAAAACAGGTTTTTCGAACTCAGGGGGTCTCAAAACGTGGACATTTGACAAAAACGGGGGGTGAGAGGGTCAAATTTTACCTAAATATTTTAAGAGTAACTCTAAAAATACTTCGGTTTTCAAATAAATCTCCATTCCAAGTTAGAATTAGAAAATGCTTTATTAAACAGAAATTGAAGAAATTGAATACTGAATTGAATTAAATTGTAACTGAAAATTCATTTATTGTAATGGTTATTTTCTTATTTTTAAAGGTAAGAATAGCATCTTCAGTTTATTTTCATAGACAAACTGTAAAGTTTTCATCATACTATAATTCAAAGATGTTTGAAGCTATTAATTCTACAAAATAATTCATGTACACTTTGAATGAAATTTAATGTACGTGAGTGGAGAAGACTTCCAATACAAGTGCATTGAAATTCAGTCGGATTTTTCTGACAGTGAAATTTTATGCAATCCCATGATATCTTATACAATCCCTTGCAATCTCCATAAAATCTCAAACGAACTTTATAAATTTTCGTGCAATAACACTCACTGCTTACAATCTTACGCAATCCTTTGTGTTCCCATGCAATCCTTTAAATTTCTTGTAATCCCATGCAATCCCTTAAAATACCTTGTAATATCATGCAATCCCATCCAATTCTTTGCAATCCTTCAGAATCCCATTAAATCATGTACAATCTCATGCAATCCTTTAAAATTTCATGCAATCTCTTGCAATCCTTAACAATCCCATGCAATTTTGCAATCCTGCAGTCTTGCAATCTAGTGTACACTGAAAATCTGAGTGATTAACCCCTCGGCAAGTAACATTTATTTCGCCACATTTTTTCAAAATATAAAGCTGTATTCCTCAAAAATTAAAGCAGAAGAATCATTCAACATCACCTTCATTAAAAGCTTGTTGAGTTGATACTATATCCTCGGGCAGCTAACTTCACACTCGTGAAATTGTCGCCTTGTCCCGAGTTGCGCATACAATTTTTCAAGAAAAAATTTATCGAGAATTTGACTCCAGATGCCTGCAAATTCTTTGCGTCGCATCACGGTTGTTATTTTTTCGAAGATACGTATGCGGTGACAGATATAGGTTAGATGAATTCTTTGGAGCGTAAATTAAAAAATGTCAGCCAAAATATTGGAAACAATGCGTAGAAAAGAGGAAGGATGGGGTCCGGGGCAGAGCCCTGGCGGGGTCAGCCTCCCGTTAGAAAAACAAACACCCACAACTTTTTATCCCATTTTAATCAAAACTCATAATTCACTTTCTGATAGCGGATGATGATTAGCATCAAGTTTTGTCATTTATTTGGGAAATGAATCGAGGGCACGTGATACCTTACCGAAATCAACTTAATTTTCACAAAATTCCATTTTTACGAAAATGAGGAGGCACACATTAGGCATTTTCACAATCGAAGGTGGAGATTTCCAAAAGTTATTCCAATTTTTTGAGGTCCATAGAAATGAGTTATTCTCTTACATAAACTTGATATAAAAAAACGTCAAAATTTCTTAAACTTAAGTATATTATATAGTCAAAGGAGGTGTTTCGGGTTTCAAGCAAGATTCGTAGTTTTGCAGACAATTGAAACCCGAAACACCTCCTTTCATCATAATGAATCATCGTGAAAGCATTAAATCTATTATATTATATAGATGACAAAAAAGTAAGATTTATGATTTTCCAATACTCTGCAATTAATAAAATTTTTTAACTTATTTCGGCCTCACGCAATGTCAGGATATTGATAGATTCATTCAAAATTTCATAAAGGAACAGAAATGAAAATTTTTATGTAAAGACGTTTTTCATTTCTAAGAATTTGTATTGTCGAACCACAAAATGAAACATATCTGTCGAGATTTCTGAAAAATGCATACACTCGCGTGGTGCGCTTCTACTACTTGTCCAATCTTAAAAGAATGATGTAATGAAAATCTCGAAATCTCGATTAATTGTTGCCGTCTTATCTTCATGGTTATTAGTGATTGTATGGTGTACATATAGTTATTGATGAATTTTCATGAAAAAGTGAAGATGTGAGAACACGTAAGTTCAATGTAGTTTAAAAATTTCAAATGTCGAAAGGATTTGACAAAAGGTTATTTATATCTAATTCAGAAATGTGTGCGTAAAGTATTATTTGAAAATTTGGTTAATATTGTGCATTGTATATTATAGCAGAGTGAAAGTGAAGAGAGACATGCTGAAGTAAATCGAATCATTTGATTCGAGCAAAAAATATGTTTGGTTTGGCATCCTAATGAAATGAAGAAATTTAATATGTTAACGTCTTCTGTTCGGTTTTTTAATTTGAATAAAATTAAACATTTTTTAAATTAATGAAATTGTACCTATTGGCTAAAAAATTATGGCGTATTCCTTTGTAGGTATAATTTTTAGTAGGAAATCATTTCACGACAACAAAATAATGATGGTTGTTCGATTCAAACTGAAGAAATTTAAAGTTGAACATGTTTAACTCCTTTTTTTGATTACGCAATGGAGTAATCTGAAAAAATCACGTTTCTGCATATTTTTAAAAAATTGTAATTTGCATAAACATTTTTCCTAATTGAAAAAACTAAATTAATGAAAACGTAAATTTATTTACTTAAGGCTCTATCGACCTTAAGGAATACATTATCATCATAATATTCGCGCTCGATTTTCTGCGCTAACCGTATAATATACCTGTATACAAATGCTTATCTTGCGTCGTTTGGCTCAAAAATTAAAATTAAAATATTCTAATATTATTTTCCATACTTAGAAAACAAACTATACCTCCTACCAAAAAATTTTTAATCAAAAGGTTATGTGTCTTCGAAAAAGCAACAAGTTTGATATCCTAACTTTCTTTTGTACCTCGCGTTATTTGGCTCAAAGTTTGAATTTCCGATTTCTTGAGAAAACTCAAAAAATTGTTACGACAATCTTATAGGGCTTTCAGAAAGCAATGTTTCTCTCCTTCTGACTTTTCTTCATATCGCGCATTGTTTGGCGTAAAATTTTCACTTTCGTTTCTTTCTTTGAATTTTGAAAATGATATAACTCTCATGATTTTCTCTTTATCAGAAAAATCCATGAAAATAAATTGTTTGACTTTCTGATTACGACGAATAGCCGTGCATATCATTCATAAATTTTGAAATAAAATGGTCTCAAAATTTTTGGAAAAGTGCCAAAGGGCAATCAAACCGAACAATTCCTTCGGAAGTTATCCTGTTCACAGACGACGACGACAACGACAACGACAGACAGACACCGAAGTGAAATCCATTTCTTCTCAATCAGTGAGTCCGAAAACGTCGAGATTCGATGAAATCCGCGAAAGTCAATTTTCACATCAAACAAATACCTTCTCATTGAGATGAGAATGTAAAAAAAAAAACATAATGCAACAGCACTACCAATGACGTATACATTCAAGTTTTCAGATAGGCGCTTTATTGTTTTCATATTTGTCACAATTTGCAATCCTCTCCTAATGAAGTCTGTGAATCTTTCGTGCCGTAGTGAAGTGATTTCTGGTAATAATCGAAAACCTATTAATGAAAGTGCAACAGAAAAATCAAGGCAAAGAGCACTGTTAGAAAATTCTTGACGATTCAAGCACTTTTAAATTATAAATGTAACTTAAATTTCAGGTTTTGGTAACTGGAAGAGATTTTTATGCACCTGTAACTGAAAATTCATTTATGGAAATCCTTTTCATCCTATTTTTTCATATGTTGAAATAGAATTTTTTAATGTATTTGTATGAACAATTTGTATACTTTTTATCATAGTATAATCCGCAGATTCTTCAATCTATAGATTCTACAGGACAATGCAGATAGAATTCAAAATTTCAACCTAACATACACAGAGAAAATTTGATTGGTAATCGTTACCGAAAGTTGTGGTGAAATTTGGATATAGTGGTGTTTCGGTAAATTTTCACGTGCCGCACTGAAAAAGGAATCACACGAAAATCTAACGAGCTGGAAAGAGATTTATAACAAATGATAGGACTGTTTACCAAACCTCTGGGTACATTGTAAATTGGTGGGTTGGGGGGGGGGGGAGATTATGACTAGGAATTTTCATGTATATCAGATCGTAAAGCTTCAAATAAATATGAAAAGTTCATAAATAATCGGGAGATTTCAAACAATTCAAAGAATATAAAGAAATTCTAAAGAATCTGTTATGAACCCAAAAGATCACAGGATGCATCTCATGTTATGCATCGTTGGCAAAAAGGTTCAGAAGCAGTTTTATGTACCCATCTCCCTTACTTAAGATTTATTCCTGTCAATAATACTAGTATGTACATTTACCTTCGTTTAGAAGTGAGAAATTAAAGTATATTTGAAGGTCTCGTCAGGAACATGTCCTCAAATACAAATTCGCAACCTAAAATTAATCAAAAAGATTCTGAAGAATTAAAAAGAATTCAATAGATTTGATTCCTCTGACTGCATTATCCTTTTGATTTGATTTTTTCTTTTTCCAACAAATTAATTTATTAGTAAAAGTATTTTCCTATTTCCGTGCGTTTCCCTTTTTTTCAAATTCACCTTTTTTGCCCTATTCTCGAAAAACTTCCCCTTTTCCCTTTCTCTCTTTAAATGTACGATATTTGAATAGACAATATTTGAATTATGCGGAAAATTCTTTGAATTCAGGAAATGTACGTAAGAACTATAGGAGCCATTGTTCGTTTCACATTTGACAAAATTATTCTATTCAAAACTAGAATATGCTACCGCGTGTGGTAAAAGTTTAATTTCTTTTTAACTAACAGAGTTATCTAATTATGCATAACTTAACTGTTATAAATTCAAATTCAAAATGTTATTTCTTAATTTCCATAATTGAAATAAAATTTTTGGTTCTAGGTATAATTTAGAGCAATACGTATAGCTCTAGGTATGTCAATGAAAATAATGAAATGGATCTATATAATATTGAAGCTCTCAAATGAATTATTTATGAATGAGTAAAGTACAAAAAAAAACGATACTTCGTAACATAAATATATCAATATGAGTGCACCTAGTTTTAAGTGCTGAAAACTATAGTCCATTAAAAATAAACACTGTTGCAATTGCGAAAATTGATAGCGGAAGCACAGCAGAATATAATAAATCTCGAGAACTATGAAGAGGAAAAACTGAATGAAGAAGCGAATGTCAGTAATCTTGATAATATAAAGTTAAACCGAGATAAAAACGACGGCCGTGGCACGATCAAGAATAAGAACGAAGACGAAAACATGTTAGCGGATGAAAGTTTGTTCGAAGATGCGAAACTTATCGAAAATGATAGGGAATTGATCGAGATAATCGAAGTTATCGAAGTGTTTGAAGGAAATATGAGGCACAATAGGAAGTCGATCAGTATAATAAAGTCCGAAGAAGATGAAGTAAATACAGAAAGCGTTTGCACAATTTGATATTTCAACCCCCATAAATAGTAGCTTTTCACGCTTAGGGGTAGTATTTTTGTTCTAATTGAGTCAAGTTTTTTTTCGATGTCTGGTATCATCAGTTGAACTACGTACGAAACACTTATTATTTACACGAAAATACACATTAATTGACACTTTTGATCATGTTAGGGATGTTTAAGGTCCCAGTACCACGGTTTGAACTCCTTTTTCTGATAAAACAAAAATACGCATTCTTCTTTTTCGTCAAATGCAACAAGTCTAGAGGGTGCGTGATCCAAAAATTTATATAGGATGTCGCAGGGGATTCATTAATACACTGGAACAAGCCAATTTCGTGAAGAAATAGTTGAAATTTTATCATTTATAGTTATAATTAGGCACTAATTCCTTCATTTTTGAATCAGTTCAAGTAAAATTTAAATCACAATCAAACTCAAAGAACTAGTCCTGAATTGAAGCGAACTTTTAAGCTATGTTTTCAACACTCAGTATTGTTACAAACAATAATTATAAAAATAAAACTATACATGAAATCACATAAGTTCAGTATCACCTTTATCGATAATGGTAAAAAAATTGGTTGCCTATTAACTAACAAGGGGAGGATGCGAACTTGAAAAAACCGATTTAGATTATTCTTACATATAATGTAGGTCTTATCTTAATATGTCATTGTACCAAGGGAAATTAACAGATTCAAGAAATTTAGGTTTGAAAGAAAATAATGATTTAAATTTTTTGTTACTTTTATTAACTATAATATGCATACATAACACAGATTTGCATTCTACACTTTTTGCAGTTGTTTTACAAAGAATAATCGTTTCTTGTAGTTTTTCATGCGCCAAATCAGAATCTGACAACGAAAACTTTCTTCCACTCCTGGTTTTTGCGAATAATTACGTGATTATAACTCACTGTTACTCACTGTTATGCGCTATTACGAGACTACTACACATTATTACGTGCTACTATGCAATGTTACGCGATATTGCGATAAGTGTCAACACCAGTCCGCGATCAATCAAGTTATATTTACGGCTATGAAATATTGATGCTTTGTATATTCCTAGTGTTAGCCGCGTATTTATTTTGTGATGATATGTGATACAACAATATAAATACAAATAAACAATTATTATTATCATTATCACGGATAGGCAGAGACATTTAAGCCCATAGCACTGAGGTTTTTGGAACCTACTGTACTGTACCTTTTTTCCAAATCCCCGGCGAAATCAAGAGCGTTCGATGCAAGTCCACACTGCAAGACTTCGACGGGCAAGGGCCTGTTAAAATACTTACTTTGCTAAAGAGGACTTTGAATCACTGTATGAACCATTAACATGCCCAGTGACAACCCGCGGCTGCATCCGACTTTTATTAGAAGTACTCGCATTTGCCTGGACGTTTGACCAGGGGAGAGGAAAACTGCAGAA
>JAUMHM010030192.1:0-16180 GCA_032362435.1 Melikaiella ostensackeni
TGAAAATTTTGAAAAGATAGGGTGTTTGATGAATTTAAAGATCCATTTTTTGGATTCTCATATCGATTGGTTCCCTGACAATTTAGGAGTCAGTCAAAAAAATTTTCGAGGTTCAGGAGTGAAAAAACTTTTCATCCTTGGTGTGGTTCAATCGTCTGAAGAAAACTACAACGTTTTGAAATTGTGGTCTGCAATCGGTATTGACGAATTTCATGGAACCATTGCGACAGACTGGTGATTTCAACACGCGCATTTTATACATGATTCTACCATTAGAACTACATTTGCTGTTAGGGGTCGTCAACACGTTATTCAATCATATGATGGTGGAATTCGAAGAAGAAGCTTTAGCATGGGCGCACTCTGCTCATGTTCAGCGTGAAATAACTCATGATGGTTCCGCTTTCAACGAGAATTCTTGTGAAAAGTTATTGGACAAACTCGGTATTCTACGTTCAACATGCCCTCTTTCCTATTTGAAATTCGTGAAAGCTTTTGATGATTTTCATTCGATTGTCAAAGCTTGTTTTGGTGAAGACTTACTTTGTTCTTACGTGAAATCCATTGCAGATTTTAGAAAAAGTTATTTGGACTTGGGTTTGTCTGTCACTCCGAAAATTCATGCAGTTTTTTATCATATAGAAGATTCCTGCTCAAAATAAGGCAAAAGCTGAAGGTTCTTTAGTGAGCAAGCAATGGAATTGGTCCGCTTCGATTTTCAATCAGTATGGAACAAAAATAAAGTTGATAAAAATCACCCACAATATCCAAAACAATTGCTTAATGCAGTTACACACTCTTATGCACTACATGTTTAGACAGCTGTAGCATGGCCATCTCGATTTCTGAATAACTAAAAGTTTTTGCATATTTATGCCAGAAAATATCCATGTGGATTATGAGTCTTTATCAGGGTGAATTGTTTCTGCTGTTACAATGCCTCATGATGTTCATCGTTTACTCTGTTCTTATTCACTGTCAATAAATTTAATTAAGCATGAAATGTTAGTTTTTTTTACTCAAGTACTCAATCGTATAAATAAAGATTATCTGAATAATCATCATTTTATATCCATTAAAATGTGAATGGGATTTCATGACATTAACAGTAGGGCGATATCCATCGATAAGCCTTTTCAAGACCAAAAACGACTTTTTTCGAAACCGGCCCGCTAAATTTTTTTGTTTTTTCTCCCGAACGATTTGCGTGAGGTCGAAATACTATGATTGAGTGAAAAAACTCATATGCAAAAACTTTTCAATTGAACTTGGTTCAGACACAGCGCGTAACCTGAATAATCTCATTTAACTGTTCTTCAGGTTGTAACTAAGCTAGAAACAAATGCTTTTAAAAATAGAATGTTGAAGTTTGTTATTCTGCATGCCATTTTAGTCGATTTTTATCGACTTCTTCTCTTTATTCGGCAAAATTTGTTAAAATACACAAAACCAACATCTAGTGAGGGTATCATTTTATATATTTCAGGAAGCAGAATAACTTTAAATTAATGAACTGCTATGAAATTTTCAACTATTACAAATGATGTTTCTTCAATTTTAGAGATAAAAACCAATTTTATTTTACTTTGAAGCTCAGGAACCTGCATAATTTCATTGATTGCAGGAAGGGGAGAACTTATGAGCTCTGAGCCGCGATTCATATTTTGTGCATTTGATTTAATAATTTACTAATAATTTATATTATATATATATATATTCAATAACATTTTAATTTATTAATTTAAATGAAGCGGTAAGTAACCAGAAATTGCCGAGAATTTCCGAAAATTTTGGACATTTTTGTATACTCTGAAGGTAATCTTCTTAAGTACTCGCGGGAAATGTCTCTCTTTTCCCCCTTGGTGCATAATATACTGAACGAATTTATTTCGAATATATTATATTATTATTATATTTCAAATATATTCTATGATAATTTGTCGTGTGCTCGCGCCTGGGAGAGAAGAGAGCATTTTTTTGTCTGAAAAACAAAAATTCACGTTTTTTGCCAAAAGGACACAAGATACAAAAAAAGTTAAGGAAACAAAACTATTTCTCTAAAAAATTTCGAGGAGCATGTATCTCAAAACTTTTTTCCATCTTGCGTTATTTTCGAGATTTTAGCGAAAACCTGTAAAAAATCCTTTAAGCTTCATTTTTTCCTCAACAATACCATTTTATGGTATCATTAAAAACCAAAAGGGACCAAATTTAACACCTCCAACAACATGTTGATGGAAGAGTAATGAAGTAAGCTAGAACAAACTGAGAGTATCAATTACTTCAAAAATACCGACTCTTACGGAAAAAATTTGACGTAAAAGTTGCTGAAACTGTTAAATTACGTTCTTCTTTTCTATGACACCATAGAATTGTATTTTTGAGAAAAAATCAATTTTGAAGGATTTTATACATGATTTCGCAAAAATCTTGAAAATTAAGCGCGAGGCGTAAGCACAGGACATACTATCATGGAAGATACTCCTTACATTAGGAAGAAACAAGAAAAAAAATCAGGAGGAAAAAACGCTAAGGTTGTTGAGTAAACTGACTTTGAATATTTCCAAAAAAACCAACGCCATTTTGTGAATTTCGGACTTTCTTGAAATTTTCCAATGGGTTTCAAAGGAGGACGAGAAATTCTATCAGAATCAAGAAAAAAAAAGATGAATACCTATATTAGCTCAAAAAATGTCACACTTTTAATAAGAATTTTGACCATTTTCTGAGGAACCGCGTTTTCAATTTTTGAAAATTCAAGTAGTCATAAGTTTGTCAACCAAAATCTGTCAACCAAATCCTGGTTAATTTTCATTACCCTAGTAAACCGTCACAATTTTTCGAAAAGTGTAAAAATTGCAAAGCCCAGCTTTTGAGAAAAGATGAAATTTTCAGAAACGTCTTGAAAACTGTTTTTTTATGCAAATCCTTTCGCAGAATTCAATTATTAGCTAAAAAACCCAGAAAAAATATTGATTGAACTCGAAGGAGTTTGAGTTTTTCGGTTATTTGTTTTACACAAAATAATGACCCATAGATGTTACACAGTAAAACATGGGACATCAAACCCTCACATATAATTCTGGTTATCAACTTCATATCAAAATGATCCACTTTTGCGGGTCCAAAATTAATTTTTACACAACTTTATTCATATCTGTCGAGGGTCAGTTGCTACAATTTTTATTAAATGGAATTTTTAACCAAAGATAAAAGAAATTTTTACTGAAAGAAATGATATTTCAAACCAAAAAGACGACATTTATAAAAAACAACTGAATTTTCAATGAGCGAATATGAGTTCTCCACAAAAAAGGTAATCATCAACCAAATTGTTGAAATATCTGCCCAAGAAGACAAATTTTCCATAAAATAGTTGAGTCCTCAACCAAAAGATTAAAGATTATAGATTAAATTGAATTTTCAAGAAAAAATTTAATAGTTGATATTTCAACCAAAAAAGATTTCCTTTTATAATGAAAAACAGTTGAATTCAATCAAAAAAAACGATTTTCAACAGGATAGTAAAATTTTCAATCAAAGAGATGAATCTTCAATCAACAAAATTAATTTTCAACAAAATAATAATATTTTTTATCAAAAAAGATTAAATATAATCCAAAAATATAAGAGTAGACTTTTCAACAAAATACTTGAATTTTCAACTAAACAGTTGGATTTTTAACTGAAAAAAAATTTTAACCATAAATGCAATACTTATTTTTTCAGTTAAAAAATTATTTTTCAACAACATATTCAAAGTGTCAATAAAAAAATGAATTTTTTACAAAGGAGTTCAACTTTCAACCCAGAAATATGAATTTTCAAGAGAAATGTTAGTTTTCAACCAAATAAATGCAAAAAAGATGACCATTTGATGACTTTTGACCACTTTTGACCATTTAATGACTTTTTACCAAAAAAAATGACATTTCGACCAAAAGATATTGAGTGTTCAAACTAAAAAGACGAATTTTCTACGAACCAGTTAATTTCTAAATCCACAAATATAAAGTTTCGAATGAAAAGTTGATTTTCATCAAAATAGTTGAATTTTTAACTCAAAAAGACTAAAGAAGATAAGTTTCAAACAAAAATGCAATACTTCAATTTTTTGATAAAAAAATTATTTTTCAACCAAGAAGGAAGAGAATTCTTAACAAATTAGTTATATTTTCAACCAAAGAGATGAATCTTCAACCAAATAAATGAATTTCCGACTGAAAAAATTAATTTTCAACAAAGGAGTTCATTTTTCAACCAAGCAGTTAAATTTTCACCCAAAACAGATTAATTTTTAACAAAGCAGTTGCATTTCTAATTAAAAAATTAAAATTTCTATAAAAAAAAAACGAATTTCCAAACTCAAAAGACGAATTTCCAAGAAAAAAGTTGAATTTTCAACGAAGATTGACATTACAGTCAAGAGTGAAAGGAGTTAACCAATTTGTTAAATTTTCAAGCCAAAACCGTGAATTTTCTACAGGACAGATGAATTCTAAACTCAGAAATATAAACTTTCAAAAAGAAAATTAATTTTCAACCAAATAATTGATTTTTCGACCCAAAAAGACGATTTTTTTAAAAAGACACTTAAATTCTTAAGCTAAAAAAATGACTTTCTAGCATGATTGATGAATCTTCAACAAAATAATTAAATTTTCAAACAAATAATAAAATTCCTAACCAAAAAATATGAATTCTCTACCAAAAGTATAATAGTAGACTTTTCAACTAAAGAGATGAACTTTCAATTAAATTGATGAATACTAAACTGGAATGGTTAAACTTTCAGTCAGCGAAATTAATTTTCTACAAAAAAAAACGAATATTCAACTCTGGAAATTAATTTTTTTTGTTTCTAAAAGTGTTTCTACATATTTTCTAGTTCCGACTCCCACTTCTGGTAGATTTATAACTTTCTACGACCAGCAGGGAATGTTTCAGAAAATTTTGAATTTTATCTTCAGAAAATGTTTCTTCAGATTAATGTAGTTCAAGTATTAGTCAAAACTGAATGATTTTGCGTTTAAAAAAAATGTTGGAAATTACTTCGAACGCTCAGGTTTCAATGTTTAGACAAATGATCTTGAGAATCGGATCATTCTGATGCGCAATTATCTGATCAAATAAAAAATCCAAAATCCGTATAAGAGTGTTGCAGATCATTTTGATCCAAATTCAGGATCGAATTGTTCAACTGGCATTCACTGTGTATGAAATAATTTTTATTTCTTAAAGACCGAAATGAAATCTACTTTTCCGAATAAAAATGCATCGACTTTATTCCGACCCGATTTAGCCTTGAGTTCGACTTCAAGACGGTGATGCCTGGCTGCGTCTCAAAAATGAGTCGAGACATCAAATGAAGTCTCACTTTTATGATCTCAGCCAAGTCGGCGTAAACTTGTGTCAAGACGAACATTTCTGGACTCAGAAATGAGATAGTTGACAGATGCGAAGGATAAAATTAATGAGAAAAAATTGTCCAATCTTAATATTAGTTGTCTTTCAAGTTAATAATTCAGAATCTGTGGGTATTAACAACTATAGCCGTAAAAAATCTGCTTTAAATGTAAAAAATTGTACTTTTTACGAAGCTCTCCTAAACCGTATGAAATACGTCAAATCAGATAACAATTTATATATTTCCGCCAAACGAGCTTGATACAAATAAAAATCGATAAATGAACTGATTCAATTTATATATATATATATATATATATATATATATATATATATATGGTATAAAATATACAAAATTGTTTGACCATAAACAAGGATTAGGTTTTGTCTTCAAGTTGTGAAAGCTCGACTCAATATATGTCTTCAAAACGTAGAGACTTGTCTCAAAACATGAAATAATGTCTGGCTCCGTCTCAGAAATAAGACATCGACAGATGACTTCACTTCGTCCCTAGTATGTCTTGATAGGAGGAAATTTAAGTCGGAACCAAGTCGAGGAATTTTAACTCGGGTTTTTATGGAAAATTTGTTGTGCACTAAAAAAGAACACCCAAAAAGTTCACAAATAAAAAATAGACTTCGATGCTATCCGCTTTTCCGGATCATTAGAGACAAATGTACAATAAATGTACAACAAAAAGAAAGAAGAGGGAGAAAAGGAAAGACTCAGCCAAAGCCAACTTCTCACTATTTCTTTTCTCCGTCCGTTTTGTACTAATGGGGACCAGCATCTTTCTAAGCCAATTTAGACTTCCTCATCAGAGGTAATTTATAGGAAAACTACAGTTATACCATAAATAATGGAACATATATAAATGAAATTCAAATATTACCTGAAAATAAAAATAAAAAATTTATGATGTAATGATATTTGGTCAACCTTTCCATTTTCTTATTAAAATCCAAATTTTTTTGTTGAAGTCAAAACATATTTTCCTGTTAATATGAAACCTCTTTTTTGGAAAAACCCATAAATCTTGCATTTCATCAATAAGTCCCTCTGTAATGCATCCAATCTTAGTTTTTACTAATTGAATAAATTTTTTAATACTTTTCACCGGTTTTACAATAACATCAATCATAAAATCACATTACCATCAATTTTAATCAATTTTACTGAAAACCATAATACCAAAAACGGGAAAAACAGAATAGATAGAATAATTTTTACAACTTCCTGCGTAGAAGATCCAAAAATTGTAATCCAGTGTTTTGTGAACAATTCACGACAATACTAATTGTAGTAGGGTTGCCTATGAATACTATTGAGATTTCTTTTAATCGAGGTATCAATGATTAACTCAATTTAGGAAGAGATATCTATTTTCATTTAAATATAATGTACAAATTTGAAGTTAGCAATTTTTAGAAATGTGTTATTGTTTTGGATTGTTACCTTTTTCTTCCTGAAAAATGGAATAATCTGAATAGATTGGTTTTAAATCAACCCACATAATTTTTCTCATAATCTAATTCCAAGAATCATGAATCTCTCCTTTTGTATCCCGTTTGATTTAACTGTATTCCGATTCCAATTATCACCCGCAGTAGAATTTCCGGTCATGCCAACGATACACAGTCAGACTGAAGCAATTGGCCCACCTGGTGGGTGCACTTGAAACTCGAAGGTACTATTGCGATATTGCGACTTCGAGTCGCACCTCTTTTACCTCCGAACCAGGAAAAAATCAGACTTGAGTCAAAAAATGTTTGAAAAATAACTTGGCTCACAGTGTGATTTTGTACGAACAGGGTAGTCACGTTTTCAAGCGTAATAAATTTTTTATAAAAAATTACAAGTCCGGGGACCATTGGTGTACACTTTACTGGTGGAGCGATCAAAGAGGCGGTTCAACACAGGAATTCCATAAGGAAGCCTCAAGTTACGCTTTAATAACAATTCGACTTCTGTAAATAAAAGATTTTGTTCTTGTTTAGGAAAGAGCAACTCAAAAACTGTCGATCAGTGTAAGCAACTAAAAATTGATTATTTTCGCGTTCAATCACATATTACGTACTGCATATGAGGTTGCCAATTCTTCTCTAGACATGATTGGCGAGGGGCAAACAAACAAAACTTGATAAATTTCGACGAAGAGAGAAGGGCAGGCGACTTTGAGAAACATCAAAGGTATAATATGAAGCCTGACTTAATTTCTAATTAGGATTTATTAAACATATTTTCCGAGGAAGTTTTCGACGTACATTGTAATGATTTTCCGACGTAATTTTCGACGTCCTTTTCAAATTAGTCTCCGACATACTTTTCGAAGTAGTTTTCGTCTTTTCCGATGTCGTATCTATCAACCTTGGATTTTTCAGTATGTACTAAATCTCAAGGTTTCAAATTTTGATCCGGAAGTAGATCATATCTGTGCAAAATGGAAAAATAATTGGCATCTACGTATTGAGCAACGCTTTGATCCACTTTTGGAAACATTGACATATTTGGATTGAATATTATAACCTTGGCTTTTATTTTTGTAAATAAGAAACATCACAGTGGAAGCATAGGTCAATCATAATCATTTATTTATTTAAAGTAGATAAAGCATGAAGGGCGCCAGATTGTTTTCTAAAATGTTAACACTCAAACAGCGAAAGAGGTTTTGAATTAATTTATTTTATGTTTCAAATTTTAAGCTTCAGATTAAACAATTCAAACGAATGCTCAGCTAACCTAACACAAGAGAGAGACGGAGTTGGGAAACATCATTTTGTGATGAATGATTGATAAGAAGTCTCAATTAATTAATGTGAACATTCCAGGATGGCTTCTCTTTTGACACCAAAGGTCACTCAAGATCGACGTTGTGTTGGAAAGTTGAGACACGACTCATCACGACTCATCACCAAGACCAATTAAATAACACTGCCGATTAGCAAATAGTTCGACGCGAATAAATTCAATAAATTAACTCAACAAATGTGGACACTTGAAACGCTTTCGTTGACGTGTAGCAGAAAGCGAAATGATGGGATATACCTCGCACGTTTGCGGCAGCTTTGTTTGACGTTATTTTTACTTTTTATTCACGCCTCTTAGGCTCCAGAGTTTTTGAAATAAAGGCAGTGATCACCCACGCCTCTTGGCTTACAATATTGTCGAGTAGCATCAATCTCAAAACAAACGAGTCTTGCTGTGGAACTGATCACTATCAAGAAAGCCACAGCACAGTAAAATGGTCGAACACAGAATGACGAGAGACGCTTCATCATGTGTTTAGGCGCCAGTTCACAACGACGCCTTCACTTACGGGTAACACCTTCTTACAATAAATCGCAACTTTATCTCTCGCTGAGTTGCAAAGCGTTCATAGACAGTGGCGAGTTCAACTACACCGGGCACCAATAGACGGCGCCACAGGTGCCAAGAAAGTGCCGAAGTAAATACCGACGTGGATGGAGTTCGCGCGCGCGCGTGTGTGTGTGTGTGTGTGTCCTCTTTCGCCAATAGATAACGTAATGTTGTGGTTTGAAAGGGCTGACTGACGTTGAAATTTGCCTGATGAGATAACAGACAACAAAGCTTCGACGTAAATTAGTTTGTGATATTTTGTTTATAATAAATACCCCCAGTCTGGTGACGGTTCGGAGAGGTGGAATACAGAATCCTAGGCCTCGAGGGGTTGATTTTTGGCAACAGACCACCCCTTTTGAGGCTCCTGTCAGATGACAGTTCGTAAGTGGATTCTGTGCTTGACCAGGTATTCGTTTTACTTTTATATTTTAGAATTTCGGATGTAAAAAAGGGGGCGAGTTTAATGATTTTAGGCGTGGTATGAAATACCACGTCACAATATGTAGGACTTAGGATAACACTAAATCTAAAATCAATTTAATCAGAAGTAAAATTATCTAAGAATGTATGTCTTTTGTTTTTTCATATTGATACAGATTTTCTTACCAATTGAATACCGCAGCAGTAAAAACGATACCTTCACATTAACTGTGATGGTTTGAAACTCCCTGGACCGCGTTGTAAGTATTTTTTAAATCTGTATAATAGGGTGTCTCAAAAAAAAATTAAAATGGAAATCAAAAACAGCCTGGCACTGGAATGTTTCATTTTGGGTCCCTTATAACCTGTACGAAATTTGAAATAGATCCATCAATATTCTGAGGTTTGACGGGGCAAAAATACGTTAGAAAATTCGTCATTCTTAGAGTTTTGCAAAAATCGATCATATTGTTTTTTTTTTGTAATCTAAATAGTATGCGCAATTTTCAAAAATCTTGTAGATCTCAATATTTTTAGTTTTTCGAGGACAAAATCTCGTTTTTATGAACCTCAAAATACTCAAATAATTTTTAAAAGCTTTGCAAACTATCCTAAATTTTTTTTGAGCATGTAGAAACTTTAGCGCACTGAAAATTTATTTTAAAGGTAAATTGGTAAAAGTAAGCGGCAAGTGCCTACAATAGAGGGTTTCGTAGCCTATTAAGTCGTTAATAAAGTCGGTCAAATCCGCCCTCCCCCACCCCACGCTTCCCCTAATTTCCTCATCCCATTCTCTCATTCCTCCCATCCTTATTTTCCCTCTGTTCCCATCACAGCCCCCTCCTCCACTACCCCCTAACTCACTTCTCCCATCCCACTCGCCTTATTCTCCCTTACTTTCCTCACTTCCCCTGTTCACCATCACGATCACTCCCCTCCTTATTTCCTCTCATTCCCCCTTACTCCCCTTCAATTTCTTACGTTTGCCGTCACTTCCCCTTTTTTATACAATGGACGGATACCTGATCTAAACATGAGGGCTTCTGCTCGAGGCTACGAAAACCTAAAAATAAAGAGATTTCAACAATTTGAATGGCCAGGCCCTGAATTAATTGCTCACGTCTTCTTGATTTCTTTAGGTAAATTTCGAGTGCGAGAAATTTTCAACATGCTCAACGAAATTTCAAGATAGTTTGCATAGCTTTCAAAAGTTATTCAAGTTTTTATAAAAATGATATTTTAGCCTACAAAAACTAAAAATACTGAAGTTTCACAAAATTTAAAAAATTGGGAATATTATGTATATTACGAGAAAAAATTAATATTAGCGACTTTTGCAACACTCTGAGAATTACCAATTTTTTTAACTTATATTTTTGCTCCTCGGAACCTCAGGATATTGACGAATTCATTTTAAATATCTCACACAGGTTATAAGAGATTCGAAATTAAATTTTTCAGAGCTAGGCTTTTTTTGATTTCTAATTTTTTTTTATCCACCCACCCTACTATATAATTCGACCATTAGGATGGAATATTAAGCAAAAGCGTTGATCGTACATCATAGATCCTAAAACATAGTATGCAAGCAGCAAGGCAAGAAAGTATGAATGAAGCCTACGTTTTTCTCCTTTCATTTTCTTCCTTTCCCTTGTCAGTTTCCTCCTTTATAAAAGTGACCCTGCGGCTTTCTTGCTTTCTCATGCATACAAATTTTCTCATGTCAATCCACCTCAGCCTGTTGCAAAAAACATCGTGACACAAGGTAGCACAACACAACACAGCACAGGGCAATACAAAACAACACAGTTTAACACAACACTACACTACACAACCCTACACAGAGCAACATTATACTTCACTACACAACACAGCAGAACACAACATAACACACACAACAAAACACTACACAATACTACACTACACTGCACTACACTACACTAAACTACACAAAATAACGCAGCACATCACAGCACTACACAAACAACACAATACTGTAGTACACTACACCACGCTACGCAACGTAACACAGCACAGAACAACACAATGCAACACAACACTATACTACACAACAGAACGCAGCACAGCACAGAATAGCACTATAATACAATTCACAACGCAATGTGGCACAGCACAGCACAATACAGCAGAACACAACACAACACTACACTACGCAACGCTACACTACACTGCACAACACAACGCAGCACATCACAGGACAACACAATACAACAGAACACAACACTACACTACACTCTCAACACAACGAAACTCATTTCAACACAGCACAGGATAACACAACGCAATAAAACACTACATTACGCAACACAACGCAGTCCAATACAGTACAACACTACACTATACAACGTAGCACAACACAGCGCAATATAGCAGAAAAGAGTACAACGAAACACTACACTATTCTACACAACGCAGCACATCACAGCACATCATAACACAACACAGCACTACACAACACAACGCAAAGCAGCACAGAACAACACAGCAAAGCACATCACAACACTACACTACACGAGAGTACACTACACAACAGAACGCAGCGTATCACAACACATCAAAGCACAACACAACAAAACACTACACTACGAAAAACAACGGATCGCGGCACAATAAAAGGCAACGAAACACAGCACATGAAAACACAATACTACGCAACACAACGAAGCACAGTAAAGCACAACATCACACTATACTCTACAACGCAATGCAGAAGGAGCAAGCAGAACACAACATGACATAACACAACACTGCACTACACAACACTACACTACATAACATGGTACAACGCAACACATCATAACAGATCACACCACAACAATATACTACGCAACAAAATGCGGCACAGCACAAAGCAACGCAACACAACGCGACGCAACATAAGACAACAGAATGCAATACAACACTACACTACACCACGCTACGCAACGCAACGAAATGAAGCACAGCGCAACGCAACACTACACTTTACAATGCATGACAGCATAGTGCAGCACAGCAGAACAGAACACAACACAACACTACACCAAACTACACTACACTACACTATGCATCACAAGACCACACCACACTATACAACACAACGAAATGCAACATAACGCAATGAAACACAGCACAAGACAGCACATCAAAACACAACACAACGCAGCACGATACTACATTGAATTTTACAACGCAACGGAGCACAGCACAACAGAACAGAAGAGAACACTATACTACTTAACACAATACAACACTACGCTACACTACGCAAAACAACGAAACACAGCACAAAGCAGGACAACACAGCAAAGGATAACACAAAACACTACACTACACTACGCAACACACCACAACACAATACAAAATAATACAACACAATACAGGACAACACAACAGAACAGAAAATAACATAACCTTACAAAGGCTAACATTGCAAAGTACACCCAGAGGAAAGTTATGTTGAAATTTAAGAAATCGTTACTTTAACTCCTTTTTTCAATTCAAAATAAAAGTACCTTCAAAAGAAATAAAAATTTGTTCGATTTCAAATTAATCAAATTGAGAACTAATTTTTTTAATTTAATTATTCTAAGCTAAGAAAATAATTTCTCTAGTAAGTCAAATAAAAGATTTATTGGTACTGTTAAACCATCGATTTTTGGCCTACTGTAAAATTTTTATTTTACCACTTAATACTTGAAAACCACATTTACGTGAAAAGATAAATATGCATATTAATCATAATTTGTTCATTTGAAGGTACGTAGTTGAGATCACCAAACTTGCAAATTAGGATTATATTAGTTACTCTTTATCAATCAATAACTCTCAGAACGTTTGAGCATCTAAAACTATTTGTTATAAGTTTAATTTGCTGTATTTGAGTACCGCTACTTTCTTTAATGATATTATGAATTCTTATTTCTGAATATGTTAATTGGCAATTATTTCAATACATTTTCTTTAAATCAATTCAATTACCGAAAGCGGATACGTACTTATAATCACAATTCATACAATTTTTGCAGGTTTCATACGGATGAGACTCTGAAAAAACGAGTATACATATTTTAAACCATCCATCCTTATACCATCCATCCTTAATTCACATTTAATTCAATATAACATAATATTTCTTTTATTAAAATGAAAATTTCCTTTGCAACAACAAACTATTTCTTGGTATCAAATGAATAAGAATAACCAGCCCAGGCGGAATAATTATACATAGTATGCATAATGTATAATTTAATATAATATAATATAATTATATATACTTTGTATAATTTTTCTGTCTGAGAAGGAATTTCTTCAAATCTACAAAACTTTTCTTGGACCGTATAGCAACTCATGCAGAAATTACCCTACTTAACCATATTTGGAAAGGGGCGCTGACAAGGACCTAACCAGTATTTCTATTTTGAATAAAAGATTTTAAATTATAATCGGACATTAATGGGGCTTTGAAATAGAGTAATCTTTAATTACTTACAAACATATTCTCGATGATCCGACTATAAAATATTTGGATGACATCAAGACACGAAACATTTTAGAAATTTCGTTTTCGGGGTTTTGGCGAGACTTGCCCGATGTCTGGTTTCCACTAGAGATACCTTGTTATGCCAGACTTCTAACCTAGCCTAGTACTTTTTCCTTGATTTTTGTGTTATTTTCAAGTTCATTGAAATCAAGCTAATATCTCCCTTTAATTATTATTTCAATAAAAAAATTGACAATATACATTAGGAACAGGATTACAAAACTTGCTTAAAATAAAGTTGTGAATAAACTTCAAATTCATTTATACAACCATATTGTTCATTCTTTTCACTAATTGAATTTCGAAAATCGTAATAATATTGAATATTATTCATGTTATCATTTTTTGCATTTTGAAAAAGAGCGCCGCCTGACATCAGCGCCACCTGACATCAGCGCCACCGTGACGTAAATAAAATTCAGCTGTTTAAATGGCGTTGTACGAGTGTGAAAACTCAATTGAACGCCTAAACGAAGTAAGAATAATTATGCATTCCGATGTGATTTTGATTGTCCTTCTGGCTTCAATGAGAAAATATCATATTTCAAGTAAAAAAGTGAATAAGTTATAATCATTTGATTCGTTGTCAATAAAATAAGTGCCAGAACATGATGAAAGATGATCGGCTTCTTCATCGGCAAACAATCAACATGTATGTATCAGATGGCAACAGTCTTCTCCCAAACCTTCAACCTTCAAGCCTTAACCTTCACAAGACTCTGAGAAAAAGTTACTTCGGATTAAAAAGTAATAATAGTACTGTTTCATAAAAAAATAATCTTTATTCTGTACAATAATTATAATTCTAAAAACTAGGGCAATCTTATTTGAAAGATATTGGAAGGCCCTGACAAGTTTTCCCTGAGTAGGGTAAATTTTCTAGCTGTGCTAAAATGATTTTCATTATCAAGAATTCGTATTTTTGATTCTAAAAGAATTAAAATCAAGAAGCATTCTCAACAGGAAAATAAGTGTTTTATTTAATCCTTATGAATATTAACTTATGAAAATAATAAAATCTTAAATAGATTATTAGACAGAAAGAATAGCAAGGAAAAAGGGGATTTAGAACAGGAAGTTTTTAGCGCACCGAAAGGGGAGAATAAAGAAAGGAAGGAAAAGGGAAAGTATAGGATAACGGTAGAAGGAGAGCGATTATGAGCGAACAGCGTGGGATCGATTGAGGTATTTATCAAAAGGAAGAGAGGGGAAAGGGGAAGCAGTGAGGACAAGGAAGATATAGGGTCAAGCTTAAAAAATCCAGAAATGTTCAGATCGCCGCCAGAAAAACATAGTTATGTAGAGAAGGATGAGAACAATAAGGGGGCAGAAGGAAACAGAGCTGAGGCTAAAGATCCGATGAAAGAGGAAAGATTGAAAGAAATGCGCGAAATGATGATGGAAGTAATGGGCATATATGAAAAAAAGCAAGAGAAAAGGGAAGAGGAAAGAAAGAAAGAAATTAGGCGGGAAATGACCGAACTTAGGAAAGAAATGAGGAAATGGGAAGAAGTCAGGGAGAAACTAGAGAAAAAGATGCAGACAAACAAAGACTATAAAAGCAGGAAAAGACTAATATAAAGGTAGAGGAGTTGGAAGGTAGGATAAAAAAAATAGAAAGCTCAAACCGAGAGTTTGGAGGTGGAGAAAGTGGGAATAAGGAGAAGGGAAGATTGAGACAAATAGAACAAAGAATAGAAAAGAAAGAGAGAGAAGAAAGAAGAAAAAATATAGAGATAAAGGGTCTAAGATTAGAGGGGAAGGAGCTGAGGGAAGGAGTGGAAGAAGTGCTAAAAGGGATTGATTCTAAGGTAGAGATAGAGGAAGTGAGAAGTGTAGGAAGGGGAGAGAATAGTACTTGTGAAACTAAAGGAATGGGAACATATGAGGGAGGTGATGACAAAGAAGAGAATATTATGTGGAAGCCCGGAGAGAATAGAGGATACTGGAATATAGCAGGCTTGGAAAGAAAAGATAGGGAATTTATGAGAAATTTGACACAATGGAATGTAGTAGTAATGATGGAGCTGTGGCTAGATGAAAGGGGATGGGGAAGAGTAAGGGGAAGATTACCGAGAGGTTACGAATGGCAGGTTCAAAATGGAAAGAGGAAAAATAAAAAAAACAGAGAAATGGGAGGAATGGTGATGGGAAGAAGAAATGAATTTATAACAGAGAAGGTTGAAAGAGGGATGAAAGAACGAAAAGAAGGATTGATAGTCGAAGAGATAAATGTGGGAGGCGACAGGTGGAAGATAGTGGGGGTTTATGTGAACGGTGATATGCAGGAGAAATCAGAGGAGATGAGAGAACTCATGGAAGAAAATGAACAAGAGATTAGGCTTATAATAGGAGGAGATTTTAATGCGAGAGCAGGAGATAGAGGAGGAAGGGAATGGGGTGGAGAGCGAGGAAGAAAATCCAAAGACAAGATACTGAATGGGGAGGGA
>JAUMHM010030211.1:0-16180 GCA_032362435.1 Melikaiella ostensackeni
CAAAGGTCTGAGAATTTTCCAATTTTTTAATCCTCATTTAATTCAGGGTCTGGCCATTTTAATTGCCAAAATCTTCTCATTTTTTTTAGGTAAATTTTGAGTGGGATAAAATTTCTACAGGGTTGAAAATTTAATTCTTCTGTTGAAAATTCGTCTTTTTAGTTTTGAAATTCCTAACGCGTGACGGTGAAGCAGAGAACACGTTTCAAAACCTTTTTTTTCTTTAAGGGAATAAAAATTCCAGGACCATGACCAAAATTCGAGGACTTTTCCAGGTTTCCAAGGATTAATGATTTAATTGATTTGAATGATTTTATGACAACCTTTTGATATAAACCATTTACGATATTTTGTGAGTCAAAATAACAATTATTACGGCTTTTTGAAGCTTAAAATATGATAATCATAATTTTGTTGTTATAATTCTTTAAATTACAAATAATTACCAGAATAAGATTCTTATTTTATTGTTTTTTCCGGGCCCTTGGTTCGCATATAATATATATCTTTTTAATTTTCAATTATCTAAATTAATATTAATAAAACATCAATTAGTTTCATATTTTTATACATATTTATTAAGATTCCATGTTTAGAAATCATTATCAAGTTTCAAAACATTATAATGTTAATGAGTTGCCAAATTAGAGTGAGCATGAGAGGTTTCTTCAAAAGAAGTAATTTTTGATCAGAAGCAAAAGCATTTAGCTGCATATGAGGCTGTATTTTCCTACCATACAGTTGTACTCAATCAAAGCTTTCTATCAATAGATTGTACGAGTAAAATGGTTCAACTTTTGTTTGATAAAAAATTTGCATGCAAACAAACAAGGACTAAAGCTATTATAAAAAATGTTATAGTTTAGCCATGATCGTTAAATTCGAAACGTTCTCTCCGAGATCCAGGAGTTGCCTCGCCATATTGCGAACTTTGGCGACGTGCTGCACGACCGTATCCGTCGAGCCCATTTGATATTCATGAAATTTCTGCATTAATACGAGCTTATTCGCTGCCGAATTTTGTTGATGAATCCGAGAGAATGAATCCTACATTTCTTTTCCGGTGGTGCAGACCAACAAGCTCTTGAGCTGTCTGTATTCCATCGCTCTCGAAATGAGGTACATCGCCTTTGCGTTATCTTTCACCCATGCCTTCGCAGGTTCTCCATTTGGTGCTTCTGGTTTCGTGCTCGTTCCATCGACGATCTTGTAAACCCCACTCGCTCGTGGCGCCGCTTCCATCTGAAATTTCCATCCAAGAAAATTTGTTCCATCGAACTTCGGCATGTGACCCACTGAAAATTCGTCCGGCATTTTTCACTCCCTGAGATCATTCGCGTAACTATTTCGATCCTTCCGATCGCTTTTGCGACTAAGCAACAACCATCTTTTTCTCGTGTCTCTTTGTTCTCGCCTTTTTTTCTCAATCCCTTCTACTAAACTTTTCGCAATGGGCTTGTTACTGGGTCCATAACCTGATAAATCTAACGATTTTCCCGTGGATCCTGTGCGAATTACTAGACTGGGGATGAAGGTTAGGAATAATCAACGTAGCGATCGTTTATACAGAACACCTTTGTTTTATTCAATGAGACGATGCGCGTGTTGCTACATGCAACGTGGTTGATCAAGGACTAACTCTTCGCTTGCAGTCGCTCGCCGAGAATCGCGCCATTATAGAATGCAGAAGAGGAGATGCTCGGGCCCTCTAGAAGTATTGGCTGCGCACGCATACAGGCAAATCGACAAGCACGTTAAGCATATCCAACAATTTTAGCTTTCAGTGACTGAAATCGGCTGGAAATGATTACTTGTGGTTTTGCGAGGTCGCTGATCACAAATAAATGATCAGATCGTCAAAATAAAAGAAAACAGGCTCAATGTGCTAGTCACCATCAGAAGTCAAACAAAACATTCGGATTCTCAATTCACTAACTATTGCCTTTCACGAATCGGGGGGATTTTTGAACGTGAGTCCCTTTACCTCTCACGGATCGGGGTGCTCTTTAAATATGAGTACCCTTGCCTCTCACGAATTGGGGTGATTTTTGAATATGAGTACCCTTGCCTCTCACGAATTGGGCTGCTTTTTGAACGTGAGTCCCCTTGCCTCTCATGAATCCGGGTGCTTTTTGAATGTGAGTACCCTTGCCTCTCACGACTCGGGGTGCTTTTTGAATGTGAGTTCCCTTGCTTCTCACGAATCGGAGTGCTTTTTACAGTTTGTTCATGCCTCATATATAAGTGTGGTAGCATCAGGAGCATTGGAGTACCTTTTAATCGATAGCGTTTGATCCTTTTCTACTTCGAAGCAATGACTTTTCAATATTTGTGGGACTGCTGGAGCGTTGTAAAACGTTCTCTTCAGAGACCTACTAACTTTGTCATGCTCTTTTTTACTGTAGAACAAGGTCGTTATATTCTGAAAATGCTTTCGACCACATTCAGTAAGTTTTTCAGGAGATAGAATGGCTTCAGTTGGCTTACATAGAAGACTGTTCCGTGCTGCTTCTCTTTTGAATAGAGCTCCAATACCATCTTAAGCACTTTTACCATGCGCAGTTTCATCGAAACTGTAATCAGCTTTGATACCAATGTCTTTTCAATGATAAGTGAGATTAACCATTTGAAACTTATTCTTGAAATGTTGTTTCGCACCATCACTGAAATAAATGATTTTCTCCACGCGAAGACTTCGTTTCACATGTGGTATGAACATTTTTTGGGCTGTATAAACTGCAGCTGCATCGTGGTGTGTGCTATCTGATAAGAATTCTATGCTCTTGTGTTTCAGTTCTGAGTTTTCCTTATAGTAATATACTACAGGCAATACAGTACATTGGCTGACATTGAAATGAAACGCTTGTGATGCATTTTGAAGTACGTATTTGTAGTTTTCATTAAAATCCAATACAATGAGAACTTCACCCTCATCCAGATTGTTCTTCTTAAATTGAAAGTACTGCGACTGCTGTTTGGAGATGAATGAATGAGATTTAAAACCAATAACTTATTACATAATTCTTCTGCGAAGTCTGTTGTAGGGAGTGTTTGAGTTTGTAAAGTCGCCCTGTCTGTTGCAGTCCAGGTACTGAATTGTATATTATCGATGTTTCCTCCGTCAAATAATTGTTGGAGAAGTTGTGAAAAACTCGAAATTCCTGGACATTTTTCACATTCACCAAAAAAGCAATTTTCATTGCGATTTTAACAGTCATTCACACCACGATTCTTATAAGTGATTTCTTGTTGAAAACCCCTGTTTTCCGAATTTTGGTTGAGTTGCTTAATGTCAGTAGCATCCAACATCAATTTAACATTCTGATGGATCGTGCAAACGCAGGCGGAATGGGTTCCGCTGGGCTCAGCAAGAACGCAATGTTTCGGACGAAGTTGTGCAAATTTGCTGAAGCTTACTGGAAATTCTGAGTGACTTTCTTTATACGTATCGTAGAGTCCCCTCAAATCTAATAATAATAAAATTTCTCTTTCAATCACTAAACATGTTTTTTAATTCAATTCCTCTTTGTGAAGGAACTTTTACGGTATTATTAACTTTAGATAGTGTTGAAGAATCAGAATTGAAAGATTCATTTTGATCCATATCAACATCATTTTGACTAACATCCGATAGATTACGAGATATTTGAGAATCTACATCACCAGTTTCATATTTGGCCCTTCTGAAATTGACACAAATTTTAGCATTATCAGGAAGAACCGGAAATTTTCGTTTGAGATTTTCAGATAATAATCTCAAATCTTTGCCTCTGTGGCTCGTAAGACCAACATTTTTGTGAGGATTACAACATCTATCGCGATGTTTGTCTCTTGTATTAGGCATACTGGATATTGAACTGATGAAAAACTTGAATTTATGAAGACTTCGTGGAATATAATCTTAATAAATGTCAATTCACTGAATGAAACTGTAGTTCTGAAAGTAACTGATTCCAAACGTAGTCCTACAACGATCTGATTGAACGTACATCTCTGAATAAAACTATTCACATAAACATTTCAGACACCGAGAGTGGAGCTGAACGAATATAAATAATCCATATTTCCTTGCTCTGAAGTGCTATAGACTTAAGGATGGAAGGAAATATATTAACTCGCAAAAGTGGCAAAGTGAAGCCCTGCTTCTGCGATCCTCAATTGCTCCTTGCGAAAGAACAAGTGAAACTCTGCCTCCACGATCCTCAGTTGTTTTTCTAGTGAGAACAAGTGAAGCTCGGTCTTAGTGTTCCTCAATTGTCTTTTGTAGAGCAAACAAGCAGAGCTTGGCCTCTGCAATGCTCAACTGCTTCTTGCGAAAGAACAAGTGGAGCTTTGCGTTAACGATCTTCAGTTATTTTTTCACAGAAAACAAGTGAAGCTCTGTCTTAGTGATCCTCAATTGTTTCTTCAAAGGAAACAATTGAAGCTCGGCCTCTATGATTCTCAGTTGCCCTTCATTAGAGAACAAGTGATGCGATGACTTCGATTTTCAGTTGGATCTGCCTTTACGATTCCCAGTTATTTTTTCAGCAAGAACAGATAAACTTCGGTCTAAGTGATCCTTAATTGTTTCTTTAGACGGAGCAAGTGAAGAATCTCAATCAGCGACCTCGAAACATCCCTAAATAATCATTTCTAAGCTGAATTGAATAATTTGTGTTGCTGGGAGCTGAATCGCCAACAAACAGCTGCCATATTGAATCTTCCATGTTGAATTTTGACATTTTTTCAGCAGAATCTCAATCAGCGACCACGAAAACCTTCTAGCAATCATTCACAAGCCGATTTCAGCAGTTGGAATTATTGAATGGTGGGTTGCTTAGCATAAACCCGCCATCCTGGATTCTGATATTCTGACTACATAATCGTAATCAGCGACCTTGAAAACCCCTGAGTAACTATTCCCATGCCGATTTGATAAAATTTAGTTGCTGGTAGCATAATCGTCGACCTACAGTCGCCATATTGGATCCACAATTTCAAATTTCGCAATGTGTCATATAGCTCGTCGAAGTACCTATGCAAACGTAGAATTGAAGCCCAAACAGAGTATTTCAAATCAACACTTTCATATTTTTTTTAAGAGTAGTTTGTTCACCTATGATATTCCTGACTCTCAACGCCATATTTAGTCCACCATATTGAATTTCTAAGACCGCCCAACGTTTCTGAAAACTGGATGACATTTTCTAAATTTTGGGCCTAACCACTATTTTGTTGAGTCAAACCAATTTCGGACAGCAGGGGGTGTCCTGTTGAGAAAGAATGCACCATATATATATATTTCGAGCTCTTAGCTCACTAAGCTCCTTCTGAATAGGAAAAGAAAATTAGAAAACTCAATCAATTAAACAACAGAGTCAGAAATTTTAGCACTAATCTCGATAAACGCTATTATTTTAGAAATTCGAAGTTTCTTCAAAAGTTGTGAAGGGGTGCGTTGCCACAAATTGTTTCTAACCGGGGTTCAAGTCCACTCACCTGTACTATTTCTTATTTTATTATTTAAGTCAGAACATTTTTGATAGTAATTTTTAGTTAATTATAATGCTATTAATCAGGAAAATATTACCTAATTTTCATATATTTGTATTGTTTATCTCGTGAATAGTCTGTAGGTAATTGAGGATGCCTTTTTGGTACATGAAGCACAACTCTAAAAATGTGTTCACTACGCTGGAATGTACTTCCCTAGTAAAAACAAAAAAAAAGATTTGCAAAAGAAGATTGAGAGCATTGAGAAGCAGATGCTGGACACGAACAAGAGTTAAAAGTAGTAAGAGCAGAGTTGAAAGAGAAGGACGGAAAATGGGAAAAAGAGCTAACAGGGCTAAAGTGAAGGACGGGGATCAAAAGCCGAAAAGCTTAGGTAGAAGAAGGAAAAGGAAGAAGGGCAGAGAGAGAGAGGGAGAAGAACAGCATGAGAGCGGAAAACCTGAAGGAAAGGGTAATAGATGAGGAGTCGAGAACCATGATTGAGTTAATACAGAGAAAAATCAATGCTGCAAAGGGGGGAAATTTAGAGGAAATAGTGAAGAAAGTGTATGAGGTTAAAAGGGAAATAAAAAGGCATGGGTATTGGTGGAGGTACTCAAGAGAGATTCAGAGGTAAGGGAAATGTAAACAAAGTAAGAAGACAGGGTACAAAGGAAAAAAAAGTAGAAGTAGTGGAAATGGAAACATGGGAAGCGAAGTAGGATGCGAGGAAAAAAAAAATAGATTAGGTGCGAAAAAAGTGTATATTGACAATAATCAGACATTTATAGAAAGGGAGAAAAAGGAAGGTAAGATAGTGAGGGTAGGATAGCAAAAAATCTGTATTCAGGGCGAATGGTATATTTGGAATAAGGACAGAGAAAGATTAGTGATTTTTTAACGAGGAATACGGGGGGAAACGAAAGGTGTGATGGGTAGAGTAAGAGCAGTTGGAGTACCAGGAAAAAAAACCAAGTAATAAAGGAGGAGGCCAAGCAGATTTCTTTAAATGTCGCAGGGACTGAAAATAAGGCCAGCGATTCTCAAAATTTTGTGAAAGAAGTCGATGTGGTTGAGCCCTCGGAAACTTGGATCGAGGAAAAGGACTGGGAAATTGAAAAAAGAAAATTGCCGAGTAGCTTTAGATAGGAATCAGAAGGGGCTAATACGGAAAAGAAAAAAGGTAGCGCGAGTGAAGGGATCATGACGGGAGTCAGGACGAATCTAGAAGAAAGAGATGTGTTGAAAGAAGTTACAAACAGCGGACGGGAAAAAAAGGTTCAAATTGAAGGAAAATGATACTGTATAGTGACGACATACAATGCACAAGGAATGAAAGGGTGAACAAAGACATAGAAATGTTTATTATGGATGAGGAAAAAGAAATATTATTAATAGAAAGGATTTTAATGCAATAATATGGAGGAGAGGTTATACGCACTCGGATGGAATGGAGGGGTTAAGAGTCTTGGAAGATCGGGTAATAAATAGCAAAGGAAGCGACTACTTGATACGGTAGAAGATAGAAGATAGAACTTTGTAATCACTATTATAAATGGTAGGAAGAGTGTAAGAAAAATGAAAATTCAAGCAAAGGTGGAATCAGATCACCTCCGAATAGGGGTGCATTTGAAAAGCATAACATGCAAGCAATTAAATAAGAATAAGGGAGGTTTCATTGAAAAAGAGTCACAAAGAAATTTAAGAATACAGCAAATAAGATAAGACTTGGACAAAAGTTTGGTGGGGCAATGAATTTAAGAGAAAGGAAAGGCAGATCAAAGAAGATTATAAATATTGTAAGAGGAGGAAAAGAGAAAGAAAATATTATGTCACAAGCAGGAAAGAATATAGAAGGTTATGTAAAGAGAAAGAGGAAAAGAAGAAAAAGAAAAGTAGAGGAGGAAATAAGTAGAATTAAAGCAGAAGAGGAGGTAAGAAAGTTTATGAATAAGATAGGGAAGAAGAAATGGTGAATAGGCAATAAGATTAGCATGGGTGAATAAGGGGGATATTTTAAAGAAATTTTTAAAGGAGCGAGTGAAAAGAAAACGGATAACTGGCAGATCAAGTGAATTAGAAGAAGACGCGAAGGACTTGTAGGATGGGGAGATTGAAACATAGATTAAAAGATTAAACAAGTGCGAAGCAGGAGGCAATGGCGAGTTGGGTAACGAAGCGTGGACTTACAGTAGTGGGAAAACTATAAGAAAATTGAAAGAAGTAGTAAGGAGAGTTTGAAAAGGTGCGGGATTTCCTGAGGCGTGGAGGGAGGGGTTGATTACACCAATTCTTAAGAAAGAAGAAAAAGGTCAAGTAGAAATTTACAGGGGAATAAGGTTATGGTACACACCATAAAGAGTATATGCAATGATGTTAACAGAGAGACTGGAGGAAGAAGTAGAGGTAAGAGGGATACTCCCAGAGAGTCAGACAGGTTTCCGAGAGGGTAGCAGTACAATTGATAATGTTTATATTCTCCAATGCGTGTTAGAAGAGTTGGGGAAGAAAAAGCAAAAGGATATGCCTTCTTTGTTGATTTAAGAACAGCGTTCCCACCGGTAGATGGAAAAAAGTTGTGGGAAGTAATGCGCAAGAGGGAAGTAAGGATAGAATTGTTAGAGAGAGTGAAGGAAATTTACAAAGAAATGAGTGGGAAGGTAAAAGTGGGGACTGAAACTTCGGATAAATTCTGATCGGAAATAGGATTCAGGCAGGGATGCCCTCTGAACCAGCTTCTTTTTGAGGTGTTCATAGCAGACATGGAAAAAGAATTCGAAAAAGGGTTAGTAGGAGGACTGGTGTCAGGAGAGGACAGATTATGGACCTTGGCATACGCGGACGACGTAGTAGTAGTACCTAAAGGAGAAGAAGTTTTGGGAAATATGATGGAAAGATTAGAAAAGTATTCCGAAGGAAAAAAATTGCTTTTAAATGTGGCTAAGTCGAAGGTCTTTGTTTTTGAGTGAAAACGAAGAAGGAAAAAAGGAAAAATGGATTGGAAGTGGTGAGGGGAAAGGCTCGAGAAAGTCAAGGAGTTTATGTACCCAAGATTCTTATTTGAAAAAAAAATGGAAATGTAATGGATCACGTCAAAGAAAGAGGTTAAAGAGCAGTCATAGTAATAGGGAAGATATGGCGCATAGGGGTAAATAAATTTAAAGAAGACTACAAGAAAAGAATGAGAATGTTTAAGGCGCTAATGCTGATTGTTCTAATGTTCGAGGTGGAGATGCGGGGCTGAAAAGAATATGAAGAGGTGGAAAGGTTGCATGAAAGATACATTATATAAACGCTCGGATTGGACAAATGGTCTCCATGGTATATTGTATTAAAGGAGGTAGAAAGGAAAAAAATAAGAATGACAACAGCTATCAGAGCTATCAGAGCATGGTATATTGTATTAAAGGAGGTAGAAAGGAAAAAAATAAAAATGACAACAGCTATCAGAGCTTGCAAATACGAACAGAGACAGCTTGAGAGTGAGAACCGAACTATAGTGAAAGCATGTTTAAAGGAAAGAAAAAATGAAAGAGGAGACGATAATGGAGTAAAGAAAAAGGAAGGTACTGAAATGGGTGTGGATGGTTAAGGGAATGGGTCAAAAAAATGCATTGAAGGGGAATGAAGATAAAAGAAAATTTGATATGAAGAAATAAAGGAGTTTCTGAGCAAAGAATAGAAAATAAAGTAAGAGGAGCTAAATATAATGGGAAATATGAATGGATAAGAGCGGAGGGAATAGTAAAATATTTGGAGGAAAACGGGGACAGAGAATCTCAAAAATAAATCGCACGTGTGTGCTGTGGAAATACAGGAGAGTGGAATAAGTACTGGGATAAAGAGGAAGCAAGAAAGCGCATGTTATGTGAGAGAGGCAGAGCAGCATTAAAGCACTGGCTAAATGATTGTAAAAAAATACATAAAGAAAGCATGACAATGGTGAAGATCTTGCATGAAAAAGGAAAAAGGAGAGGTGATGGATTGGCTAAGAAAATTGAAAAGGAAGAAGAAGGATAGAAGATGGGTGAAAGAGGGGAGGGGGGTTAGTCTAATTGGTAATAAAAATAAGGAAAAATATAAAATGGATAATTTGTGTTATGAAAAGATATATGATCAAATGACAAGAATAGTACAGGCGAGAAGCACATGTGAATAAGGAGGGAGGAGTGTGAAAATATGTAACCAATGATGTAGCGGACATAGTCCGAATTTTATAGGCCCGAGTGATGGGGAAAAAACACTTTATTAAATAGTAAGTTTTTTCAATAACGTTTTTAATTACTCGAAAAATATTACATAATTTTCATGTATTGATATTAATGACCTTGTGATTAATATTCACATAATTGAGGATTCCATTTTGGTGCATGAAGCTCAACTCCCACAATGTATCCAATACGTAATTCATACACGATATAATATATGTTATCTTGATGAACCATATGGATTCGAGTATCGTTTACACGACATTCAAGGTTAGATGGAATTATATTTCTATCTTCAAGGCTAACTGCGTCCACTCTTCTGGCATGATCTTCGAACACACCAATTCTTCTGCGCTTGTAAATGATCGTCTTAGTTGGTCGCCAGAATGTACTTCCTTGATGAATAAATGTAAAAAAATTGTTATTCTATAAGGCTGAAAAATAAACTGAAAAATACATTGAAAATAGCTCTAAATGTGAGAATTAAAAATAAAATAATCGGTAGAGGGAATTTCGAGATAAATCGATGTTTGTATGGTCAGGTAGCGTTTTCCGATAGGTATCCTTGTGCAATTAATATTACAAAAACAGAAGGGAGAAACATGTGTTTCATGAAAAATCATTCATTATGTAATAGTTAAATATTGTTACTGGAAATTAGAAACTCGATAATAAATAAGTTAAAATTTTCAAAAATGTGTTGAAATTGCAGGTTTGGGCAACAATGTCCCTTTTTTCACAAAGCATATAATGGATATAAAAATATGACAATTGTCAGCATGAAGAACCACCGAAACAATAATTAACCCATCATTTATTACAAAGCAACGGAAATAAGAATTTAAATGAATGGAAACCATTGCATTCACAAAGAGCACGAAGTAATCTTTCTGCAAACTATGGATGATTCTTCGCGACCCTATTTTTTTCCCAAATAGGTCTGAAATCAGCATGAACCGACTCCATTGACTGTTCGCTGTAGAAACCAAGACCTGTTTGTACCTTGTCGCAAAAATCGGGTACGTGAAAAAAAACTGCATGAACTTCGGGTGTTATCGGTATATCGATCGCAAGGTAGCTTTCCTGAAATGCTGCAATTTTCGTCTTGAAGCTGGAATCCAAATTTTTCCCAAAGTAGGCATGAACAACGTCTCTAAATTTTTCAAATACCGCCACATATTTTAAGCATATCAAATTTTGACTTCTTGAACGCAGAAAATCGATTTTCTCTAAGAGCTTCTTGCAAGAATTGCCGTTGATATTCGAACTACCGTGGCGTACATCACGAGTGTCGCTGCAACTTTCTGCCCACTGGAGTGCATCTTTTTTACAATCATTCAATAAATGTTTGTACACAGTGTTTACAACACCAATCATGAAATGTAACTCTGGCGGGGGAATGATATCGAGAAATCGTTTATCATGAGGCGTCGAAAGAAGAGGACTGTTGATGCAGTTCTTGTCAAGTTCTGCCTCTGTTTTTTTAGCCCCAGTCGCAGACCATTGATTATAATTTTGTAACGTATTTTCTATCCTTTTGTACGTATCGCAGGCATTTAAATTTTCTTATTGGCGTAGCACCAAGTACAAGGGTAGTTACTGCTGTGTAACATTATGCCAACCAAAATATTGGCCAGTTTAAGATCGGTTGCGATAGTTCCCTCAGAGTTGTCGATGCTCAATGCAGACCAAAGTTGGGATATGTTTTCATAATTTTCCAGCGAAAAAAGTGCGAGAGCGAGTATTATTAATTTTTTGACACCTGGATCCTTGAAGTGTTCCGCGGAAATAACAACTTCAAACTTCTGTTTTTATTTGGGTGAAATTTTGTTTGTTGCTGATGACTGAATTGATAAACATTTCTTTAGAATTCCTCCTCCACCATCAATTCCGAATTTCAAAAGAGAGTCAGACAATGACCGTTTTTCTTTGATGTATTCAATCAAACCCTGAAGATCTGTGCCGTAAGCAACCGTTTCAGATGCAGCTGAAATTTTTTCAGCTTTCACGTATGTGAAATCGAACATTTTCGTACTAAAATACTTATCAACGCAATGGATTTTACTCGAAAGCTTTTTTTTTTAAATTTGGTTCAACAGCTTTTGTATTTTCTGTGGCTGCACGAACAGCTGAAACAAGAGCAATCGTCTTTTGCTGACTCAAAAGGAGACTGGTCTGAACCTTAATCAAATCTTCAGCAGAAAGCAACTGTTTCTTAACAGGAGGGTCGACAACTCCATGGTTGATTACTATGCACATATCTTCACCGTGTGACTGAGCTAATAAAATGTTTTGAGATATTTCGTTTTCTTTCAATGCTATTTGTTTGAGAGTTCCAGAAGTGATGAGACAACTGTTTGTGCAGTTTTGGAACCCGCGCATATGATAGATTCGGTCAAGTTCCGTAGGCGTGTAGTCAAGTTTCATTCATGAGGAAGCCATTTTCCAACCAACGAAAAGCAATGACTGCAACGACTTTCGATGAATCGTGACTGCACTTTATATAAAAAATAAGAGAGAAATATAAATTTCATAGATATTGAAGAAAATGCTACTCGTAAGTTGATCCATTATCGAATGTAACAGACAAATTATAAAATTCATGAGAAAAATGAATATGTAATAGGTAAAAAATGAGCTCTGGGAAGTGAATAAAATGCAGTAAAATGATTAGAAGAATCTCACAAGAAATTCAAAATTCAACTTGCCTTCAACTTCTATATTTGTCTTGTCAGCCAGGATACCAACTCGTTTGGGTAAAACATTACCTTTTGCGAAATTTGAGTTTCCAAATGCTGGTTTTCGAGCAAGGTCACATATAAAACAGTCACAAACAGAGTTGCTATTCGATCTCGTGCATATCTTGATGGGTTTCAAGTCGAATAATTGTGGTAATGTTACAGTTTCATCTCTGATTCGGTACAGGTCTCGTTTGCAACCACTGCACAGAACAACGGGGAGTCTATCGTCTGCTTCATTATGATCGAAATGTTTCTGCACGAGTATTTTCAATCCTCCATTCATCGGAATCATTGTCTTAGTCTTCCCGAAACAGAATAAGCAAATCTGCTAGCGATTTTCCTCATGCGTCCTGGCTTTCGGCTATTTTAAAACGAACTACTTTACAAAACGATTGATATTTGTAACCATAGTAACTGCGAGAAAGATACAGCTATTCAAAAAGACATTCGATCAATAAAAGTTAAAAACACTCGATTAAATGGTGTTTACTCAAAATGATCATTTGTGTGATATGAAGATTTTGTTTCATTTCAATTGCTATTTTCGTAAATTTGTATTTTTGTAAATAAGTTGGTTATTGTTTCGGTGTTCTTCATGCTTACAGTTGTCATATTTTTATATCCATTATAGGCTTCGTGAAAAAAGTGAAATTGTTGCCCAAACCTGCAATTCCAACATATTTTTGAAATTTTCAACTTATTTAATACCAAGTTTCTTATTCCCAGTAACAATATCCAACGATTACATAAAGAATGAACTTGAATCAAACACATATTTCTACTTTCTACGCTTGTAATATTAATTGCACAAGGATACCTATCGGAAAACGCTACCTGACCATAACAAAATCGATTTATCTCGCGATTCCCTCTACCGATTATTTCGACATACTCATAAAAAATAATCGAGAGACATCGGAAAAAAAATTCATGATAAAAACCATTGGTGCAAAGACTTTTGTTTTAAAGTTGATTCAAACCCGCCGTGACCCACAGATCAAAAAAATAGCTTTCAATAATCACTCAAAACCCGTGTGGAAAGAGACCCGTTTAGCCTTGTTGAGAATATTGGCCCCCATCAGGAGCCCAAGTTAGAAACTTCATGACATTTTTTTGAAAGTTGGACTTCAGAATCTCCGATATTCGACAAAGGCCTGCTTGCTGTCCGCATACCGCAGTTTACAAAACTCAAACGATGTTTTCGTTCTAATAAATTGTCTTTCGTATCAAATAGTTACAATATTTCATTTAAATACGCAAATATTGGAAAAAGACGATTCTAACAAATTTGAACCACGCTCTAGTCGTCTGATTAAAAAAAGTTATAAACAATGTGTTACGTTGGTCAAAAGGTAAAACGAAAGTCTGACGAGATGCTGGTCATGAGTTCAAGTCCCGGTCTTGGTCCCCATCTAGTTTTTAATATATATTAACAATTACATACATATTTATTGAAATATGCTCAAGAATTATGAGGACACAATTATTGAAGGTATGTTTAAAAATTAAAAATTTAGTCGAAGTAACTACGAAGATCCCACGAGGGCCACTTGAGAGCCTTTCGAGGGCAAACATGAGGGAAGCCCATGTTGCATCCTCATGGATTAGCATATCGTTTCCATGAGAAGCAATGTCTGGATTGCCCACATTTGCATTTCGTGGCCTGAGAGGTAAATTTAGATTAAAACTTTTTTGAAACATCGCAAAATCCAAAATTTTAACTTGTAAAAACGGAGTAATTTTTAAGAAAAAAATTGTAAAGACAGAATCTTTCAAAACCAAATAATGAAATAGTAACGGAAAATGAAAGGAAAGATTCTAAATCCTGCTTATTGTGGCGTAAAAATTTCTCAAAGTGTTCAAAATTTAAAATTGTTGAATTCAAGATAGAATTATCTGGAAAGTTTGAAAGCTACATGTTAACTTTGAAACCATTTTAGTTTGAATGCAGTTGAAGTTTAACGACTTCAAACTTCATTTGTGAGAGACGATTTTCGATTCCCTCTTATTTAACTTTTCATCGAACAACAAAGTTGACATTGCTAATTTTTTAAAGACATGATCCCATTCTTTTCAACTACTCATATTCAAATATTTATGTTATTGGTTTTAGCCAGATGAAATGTTTAATAAAATCAAAACCGTTTCAAATCCGGACCAAGGTAGATTTTTTCTCGTTTCTCCGGAGTAGTATAGCTATACCACTACGAGGCCACTTACCGACCGATCGGGGATTCTCCTACAATACCTACAGTCGGTATAACCCTCGTTCGGTAGTGCAGATTCCTGTCAAGGGTGAATGTTTGGCTGATACGTCAGTGTTCTACCTTACCAACATTGAACCGAGCGGATGATGATGTCACTTGCTGACAGATGGCGCCACCACCGCTACAAGCTACCGATTGTAGATATTACCTACAGCCGGTCATACTCTCCGTCAATAATGCAGATTCCTGTCATTCCTCGGTTGAAACTTTAAGGTTCTACATTACCGACCTTGAGCCCGAGCCCTGGGATTTCCCTTAGAGTGAACATCGAGAAATCTCCTTACGCGCTCACACCTAAACTCCTCCTCTGAGTGGGGCACGCCACGCTCCGGGGTGTGTACGTCCAGAGTGGTATATAAGGCGCCCTGTGAGATCCAGCGGCATATCCAACCGTGCCATGGCAGAGCTCGAGTCAGAGATGGAGTACGAACTAGAGGTAAGTTCCTTAATTATTTTTCATGTCACTTCGCTCTAGTGTATGCCAGATTGCCTCCATGGTCCTTCAGGTCGGCACCGCCGCAGAGGTCGGTGCCATCGTCAAGGTCGACATCATCTACAAGGTCGACGCTATCTGCGAGGTCTGCCAATCCGTCACCCCGAGGAAGGGATGATTCCCGCCACCATCATAGTCACCGCCACCGTCAGCGTGAGCTACACTAGTGTAGCTCAGCGGTTAGATTTTCTGAAAGGTGTGACGCATGCGAAATAAGATATATCTTCCTTGCGCAGACTCTGAACTGGAGTGGGGTAGTGAAGAGTGGGGGCAGCGTCCTGTAAAAGGTCGGCAGAAACGTAGGCTGATCATTTCGGCACATCACTCGACGCAAATCTCATCTTGCGATCCAGAAGACGATACACCAGGTACAGAGAGAATCCAAGATAAGTGTTCAATCTATATTTGGAGTAGGGGTAATGGTGGTGGGAATATTGGTCTATAAAATCTTAGAAATAATTAAATTTTAACCATTCCTCTGTCTGCCTTGGTGATCAGCAGTACGAAGAACGATCCGTCAAGATGAAGACGACAATCTTACTAGACAAATGGGCTGAGGATCAATGCGTAACTGGTACAAGGCGAATGTGTAAGAGACCCTCTTGATGATCGTGTAAGATGGGCTGATTGTGGCACAGCGTTCAAGCGTCGACTCCAAACAGGAGTCATTGTAAATATAGTACATAAGGATATTATTGCGTACTCTGATGACGCTTTCGTTCTATTTGAAAAGCGTATAAAATACGACTGAGGCAAAAGAAATTTATTCGACGACTGTATGAGATGATTGGTTCAATGATAAAGTGAAACAACCAATCCTCAAGAAACTTCAAGATTTCCAAGAAATTGATTCCGAATGGAAATTATACTCGATTGTTAAATTCGAAATCAACATTAATAAATACAACTCCATGCAAGCTAGTTTTTATATCGACTTACCACTGCCAATTTAAAAGAAGCAGGCTTGTATCAATGTACAAAATAATGAAAACGAAT
>JAUMHM010030221.1:0-16180 GCA_032362435.1 Melikaiella ostensackeni
TCATATTTAGACCGTGAGAAAGAATGTTAAGATATACATTTTGTTGATATTCAGCTTAAGAATCATAAATATTATTAGTTGAAAATGTCGATGTCAATTCAGTTTCAGGATTATATTGTGTCAATATCTTGAAAATAGAGATCCGTCAGTCTCATTCTTTCGAATTTTTATCATCAATGCATGACATTTCGTCGCATGATAGTAGAGTACGCCAAGTCCACTTTTTGAAAATTTTGATTTAATAGTATTTTCATATTTAGACCGTGAGAAAGAATGTTAAGATATACATTTTGTTGATATTCAGCTTAAGAATCATAAATATTATTACTTGAAAATGTCGATGTCAATTCAGTTTCAGGATTATATTGTGCGATCTCCACAAAACGGATTTTCAAACTATGAAATGAGACGAAGAATAATAGAACTTAAATTAAAAATCATATTCAAATATTGTATTTTGAACACAGAGCTTTTGTTTTTAATACTCTTCTTCAATGTACGAATTTATTATCTAAAATTACTTGGCGACTTGAATATCTTGCTTTGGGGTTTTCAACCCCAACTTTATCAGTTTGGGTCAAGTAGCAATTTGAAAACATCATCATTTCATAAAAATAACCTCGAAAGTAGGGTTCATCATTTTTCTAAAAAGTCTAGTTTCTAAAGAGTTCAGTAAGTTCCAGAAGCTATTTCGTTGGATATTAGATAGGGAATAACTTTTTTCCTCTATGAAAAGAGACTTTGATACATATTAGAAAAGCAGACAATTTTTCTTCACAAAAAAATTATAAAAATTTTCTATTTGTAAGCTTAAATTATTAATAACAAAGCCAAATATTAAGCAATAACAATTTGCTGGAGTTAAGTTAGTCTACTAAACTATTTGGATAGATATAGGTTGGAAAATAATATTTTTTCGAAAAGAATGGATGAAAAGGTTTTATCTGTTAACTTAAATATTATTTTTTTGAATACAATTTGTTTGTACACTTTAAAACTGTATAAAGTTTGCAACATTAAAAATTTAAAAGGCTGTTAAATGCATGTATACTCAACTTCGTATGCATAGTTTTGAAAATAATCGAAACTTTTTATTCTACATAATATCAGAGTTAAGCAAAATAAACAGAATAAAATAATTCATCACAATCAAATATTGAAATAATTTTAACCTCAAAAAGAGGAATTTACTTTTCCGTATTCCACTTACGCAAAATACTTCGCACGAAGGCATCTACTGTCGTAACATCACGATAATATTCTTTAATATATGATAAATAATTTCTTATAAGAGAAAATACTAATATTAATCTTGGAAGAATTAAAGAAGCGAAGGATTAACCGAAAAACCGAAAAAAGGACGAAATTTTCTACAAGATAAAAAAAGAATTTGACAACTGATATACGAAATGTTTAAACTTGAAATTATTCCAAATTTGCATTTAAATTTGTATATTTTACTAAAAAATTAGATTATTCACCGTATTTCTCATTGAACCAACAATTGTGCATGACATATGTTTTATTATGGATGACATTTGAAATTCCGGAAATCGCATTGAATGTATAACTTATTTAGCGATATTGAATATTCTGAAATCAGGGATATACGTGGCTAGTTCAAACAAGAGGTGGTTGCTTTATGGACACATTGTACCATTTTGAATCAAATTAAGTTTAATTCAGTTATATTAAAAATATGAGTGATTTGCAAAAGTTAAAGTTTTTCATAAATGGTTATACACACATAATGCTTTTATAAATATTTAGTTCACCTGATGCGAAGAAAATGTGTACTTATATAAACCAATTGATTACTTTAATCAAATATATTTTTGTTTTGTTGATTTACTCTCCGGAATTTCGCTCATAGAACTATAAATTTTCTTCCTTGTGGAACATTAAATATATATCGACTTGCTGTCCTGGATAAATCATACACATAAATTCTTGACGCGATAACTGTCGATTCTTGTCCACGACAATCGAGTTTTCTGATTGTTTGTAACTAGCTCTGCTTCGTGCCATTCAAGATTAAACGATAAACGATTCTTCAGCCTACATGCATTCATGATAACTGTTAAATTGTCACGTTGAAGCAGAAAGGTATGTCTGTTCTGATTACGTCGTGTTTCTAGTGAAATGATGAGCATATCAGAGAAATAAATTTAACGGGGTAAATCATTAGGTTCTAATCATTTAGGGCCATCAAAATGATATACCGTAGAAGCACCTAACTTCGATCATGTTGAATAACTTCGGACGTTTGGTCGTTTTTCAGTTTTGAAAACTATGAGAAACTGATAACTAGAATTATTTTAAAAATTCTGGCTTTCCCAATATTTTTTCTCATAGTATCAAGTAGTTTCTGGAAAAATTTGACTGCAGAAGGAAATTTATTTATTCTTCAAAATCTGATTGAGCAAAAATCGGAATTTTGTAGGGTAACTTCAGACATGCCATGCGTAGCCGAATAAGAGTTGAGGGGATCGAAATACGTAATATATCCAGAAGATGCTACCGTGGAAGCAGTTGTAAAGGTTAAATCCAGAAAGTTGTCAGTCCGTAGAGCATCAATACAGTATGGAGTGCCCCGAAGTACAATTTCTGACAAATTGCGCGTGAAGCACCCTCTGAAACCAGAAAAAACAACAGCACTTTCAACTGGAGAAGAGAACTATTTGGCAAGTGGGTTACTAAAATATGCTGAATGGGGGTTTCCTTTGATGGGGAAGGATCTTTGTTTGATGGTTTTTTACGAATTATCGTCGCGGTTTGGAGAAAATATGAAACAAATACGAGCTGCAGTTGGACCCGATGCAATCAACTGTTACTATGATGAGTTTGAGAAAAGTATAGCTGACGTTCTTGCAGATAATATTGTGAATCATGATGAAACAAACTTCTCTGATGATCCAGGGGAAGTTAAAGTCTGACTAAAAAGAGGAAGTTAGCATCCTGAAAATGTGCTAGATTCTTCAAAGACTAGTACGTCTGTGATGATAGGAAGCTCCGCATCTGGTGTTTTATTACCACCTTACGTTGTCTATAAATCGAAACATTCATATCTGACGTGGCTCGAAGGAGGTCTCTCAGAGTAAATGGTTTGAGATGGAGTCTTTCAAGAATTGGTTTAAAACAATACGCCTCCCATACATGAAATAATTGAAAGATCTAAAGATAATTATAGGTGACATCCTTTCTAGTCACATATCGATTAGAAAATGCTTCTCGAAATCTTGAGGCTAGCTTCAGAAGTACAGGTATCATGCCACTAAATCATCAGCTTGTTCTTCGGAAGATACCCGATGTAAAACAAGTTCCTTATTCCACCCATTGGACTGATTAATTTGTGAAGGCTCTTCGGGATGCGGAAGAAACTCAGACTAATAAGAAAAGAAAACGATTGAATGTATTGCCTGGGTGCAGTGTTCAAGTCAAAGATTTGGAATCATCCAATTCAACAATCACTGAAAATCGTGGCTGTAGCTTAAAAAAGGAAAGCAGGCTGATAATCTGGATCCCGATCACGACAAAGAAAGTCATCTTGAAGATGATGTACTCTAGCAAATCAGTTATAAAAACGGCGTCTCACTTTTCAGAAGAATAAAAAGAAGACCTGTTAAAGAAACCTGTTTTTGAAGAAGGGAACTTCCTTTTAATGGAGGGAGAAGATAACACAAATTTGAAAAGCCTTCGGATAAGCAAATTATTTCAAATCATTAACAAAACCACGCCTCAGGTTGTGTTGATGCAAAAGAAAAGTAGAAAAAATAAAATACCTTTTTTTCATTCTCAAAGTGTTCTGAAGTATAAATGGTATCCCGAAAGAACGTACGTTCAATATTAAATGTTTCTCTCTAGAGCCTGAAATCTGGCAACGCTCAGCAATAAGGAAAATAAAGTTGGTGAAAAAAAATTAAATTTCTTTTCATTCAATTGAAATGTAATCTTGGTATATTTTTTTTGAACAACGGCTTAGGATAAAATAAAGAACTTAGGGGAGCTCCCAATAGTGACGTGGCATAATTCAAAGGGGGAGGGAAATAGTTTGATATTGTAAAAGATGTTGATTCTAATATCGGATTGATTAAAAATTTAGATGAACATGATATGCTTAGGAATATAATTCTTAACACTGCACAACATTTTTAAACCAGCACAAAATTTCAAATATTGATAGAGTTTTTGCTCAAAAATTCAAGAAAAACATAACTTTTTACTAAATCAAATAGACAACTATTGATAACTCATGCAGATGAAGGTATTGTCACTGTCGTTCTTAATGAAAAATCTTACAATGATAAAATGAGTGATTTACTTAATGATGTTACAACTTATAAAAAATTAGAGTATAATCCTGAAAAAGTTCCAAACTACGAAACTGTTAAACTGTTGAACTCACAGAGATTTAGTAGTTTCTCGGTTGAAAACGTAGAATGTCGAGATATGTTAGTACATGACACTAACATTCCTAGAATATACTATATGGCTTGCCTACAATTCACAAGGCGGACTGTCCATTACGCCCCGTTGTATCTTTGTTCTATTAGCCTACATATAAAATGGTGAACTATTTAATAATATTTTAAAAGAAGCTTTAATTATTCCTTAAAGTAAAGTCAAAGATTTATTTGGATTCAAAATCACAATTATTGAACGAACAGTTCCGTCTGATCACATTATGGTTTCTTTGGTTGTGTCATCTTTGTTTACTAATATTCCTATTTATTCCTATTCCTATTGATTGAATTTGAAAAGAGTTAGGTTTTTAATGGAACAAACACTTTTTCAATTGAATAATGTTTTGTACAGATAGTCTATAGGACACTTATGGGTTCTGCCATATCTCCTGTTTCAGCAGATCTTGTAATGCAGGATATAGAAGCAACAGTTATAAAAAATTTATATTTCACCATTCAAATGAGATTGAAAACAATAACTCGATTTATTTTTTGAATGTAAAGGTTATTGAAACTGAGGATGGTACTATTATCGCGGATTGGTATAGCAAGGATACTTATTCAGGTAGATATAATAATTTTTTCTCCAACCATCCAATTCAGTATGAAATTGCTATTATTGAAAAATTTGGTTGACACAGTACTTAAATTATCACACGAATCTTTTCATAAGTCAGATATTGATTACATTAAAAATACTTTGTTTCTTGATAATTATCCGAAAAAATTTGTTCAATTGCACATCAATGATAAAATAAAAGCACTTGAAGAATGTGACACAAAACAATTAAATTTGTATCCGATTCATGATAAAGCTTTAACAAATTTTGTCTCTATACCTTCCCAGAGTATACTGTCATTTGAAGTTAAAAGAATTTTGAGTGATTCCAACATTAGAATAGTTTTTAGGACTAATTCTGAACTTGGCAGGATTATAAAATTAGGGAAAGATTCCCTTGATATCTCTCAGCTGACTAGTGTAGTATATAAAATTGTTTACTTAAATTGTGAAAAGTATTTTGTAGGCCAAACTGGCAGATTACTTTCAACTGGAACTAAAGAACATCATGATAATTTTGGATACAATCCAAAGAACCATAAAGTTATCGATAAACATCAGGTTCAAACTGGTCATCAGTTCAATTGGGAACATGTTTCAGTTTTACACCATGAGCCTAATAAATTTAAAAGACTTAATGTTGAAATGTACTTTATTAAGAGCAAAGGTGATAAATGTTCAAGTCTCATAACTGATCTCACTTTTTACAATCAACTCTACGACATAATATTAGATTTCTTAATTTAATATCCAATGTTTGACTTACTCGTATATTCTTGTTTAATAAATTTATAATTTGTCAAAAAAATGTTTACTGAATTTGTATTCAATATATCTGTTTTTTTTCTATTCAATATTATTTCGACTATAGAAAAAAAATTTCTGCTCTTAATGTATGAGCCCTTATTTGAATTGATGTCACGGTACCGTAAGTCTAATTATCTTTGTCGCATCATTTTCTCCTCTCTCTCTCTCTCTCTCTCTCTCTCTCTCGATGTTGAACCTCAAAATGAAGTAGAACGCCTGTTCTGACTCCGTACTTAATTCAATTTCAATTCTTTATAACTAGTTAAACAATTTATAATATATTTTGCTTTTTAAAAAGTAACCATTAAGCATAACCATTTATAGACATGATTGAATAATAACTTTAATTTCAAAATCAATTATTTATAATTTCTCATAACTACTAATGTGACAGGCTGTACTCGAGTTGAGAAATAATAGATAATGATTTCAATATAAAAATCTTCGTACAATGGACATGTAAGAAATTGATTAATTTGATTAATGTTTCTGATGAGGAGAGCATGTTGACTCTCGAAACGTCTTATTAGAAATTCATCTAACAAGTGATCCCATTAACATCATAGAGGTCTTTTCTGGTCTAAAGGATATCATTCCACGCCTGGAGAATTCTTTATTCTTCAGAAATATCTTAATTATCTTATAAATGGCGTAAGAATGGTAAATATCTATGTCAAGAAGTGGAAGAACAGTTTTTTGTACCATTTCACAAATTTTCTGGTACACTCAGTAAAACTATTCTGCATGTCTGTTTGATCAACAGCACCCATATGTTGATTATAATGAAGTACACAAGTCGGTTTCTGTATTGGATGGCTATGTCGATCTCGCTTATTCGTATCAGTGGTCATCGCACAATGTGCAGTCGAAAACATATGGACTTCCTTTCGATCTTTCCATTTGAGTTCCAATAATTTGCCAGTTTGGTATGATTCGAGTTGACCAGCCACCAAGCGATGTGAGAAACGTGGCAGTCAACTATCAAAAAGAACTCTATGCCGAATCTATATCTTTTTGATGGCATGCATTGTTTGAAAGAAAGTCAACTCTTGTAAAGCATCAATGCTTTATCAATACATAGTTGTTCGCCAGGTTTTAGTGAACTAGCAGAACGAGATCGCAATAGATGAATAAATCTTCGCAACTTATACAAAGGATTGTCCAGATTTTTAGTATCTAGGTTGTCAGAAAAATGTAAAAAACGTAGAATGTTTTCAGAGTGATCTCGAGACACGATTTTGCTAAAGAAAGGTATGCTTACCATATCATTTGTTGACCAATAATCTTTTATCGTATTTTTACGCACGAGCCCCATCAGCAGGAAAAGTCCCAAGAAAACTCTTATTTTATTTCGCGAAACGTTGTGCCAAGGAGCCGTATGTGAACCAGGAAGATGTTTCACGAGATTCCAATCGTAATAACGATTCGTTTCTTCAAATATTACGTCGATTATATCATAGTCGATAAATTACTCAATGCAGGACAAAATGTTGTTACCATAATCTCTGAGTCTTGCATGGATTTGGAGCTTTTCTCGAAATGGATAAATTTTAGGATTAAATCGGTCATCATTATTCCAACTTATATCACCGTACTCATCATCAATCGCTAGATCATCAGAATCACTTTCGAACCAAAAATCTGAGTTGACACCAGCAGAAGTCGATGCGATAAAATCTGACATGGTAAACGCACAAACGTGTGACTGACGTTGTTATCGGCAAAACTCAATACTGCCAAAACTGTATGTTGCCGTACACAACATCACTGATACGTTTGTGCGCCACCTGTTAAAGATAGAAGTTTCAAGTTTTTTATTGAGCGATTAACTACTTTATGCCCTGAAGATGTATATCAACAGTGCTCGACTTACTAAGTTTTTTGATTGCTTACCAACATCAAAACCCAAATTTTTCGAGAATTGTCACAATCTAAAACGCTATAAAAAGCTTCTAATCATTAGTTTTGCAGTCATTTTCTGACGTTTTAGAAATCCTCCCTAGCCTTATAAAAGTCAATAATTAGGCACCCTCTAGCTACCATGGTTTCTTAAAAAATGGCTTGGGATTCCTGGATCCCATCCCGGAGCCGAAGGGTTAAACAATAAGCCTTAGAGGAATATGGTATGTCAGAATTCTCTATAAGAGTGCTACAAATAGGTTTGTCGCGTAAATACTATTATCATTTTTCCCATTGATAGTACTAAATCTAATTTGAACTACAAAATCTAACATTTTCGTGAGAAATTATCTCATTTTAAAACTGCTTTGTATGTGGAGAATTACCCATATAACTTTACGAAAAGCTTATAAGCTAGATATCTCTTGGATGGACATTGGCGTGTGCTTATTAGTTCGACGATCCATTCGTGTAAACATTAAATAGGGCATCGCGGAAATTGAAATGGTAGGTGGTAATTGTAATCGCGTGAGAACAGGTGCTTGGTAGATTAGTAAATTATCCTGCATAGGCGTTGCTTTGCGATGACCAGTGACCACGTAAATCATTAGTGAATTTACTCAGCATCGATCTAGGCCACTCGCAATGTACTTCCAACATGGGTGAGTCAGTTCGACTTTTGTGGCACAAATTTTCTTAGATTTTTGAATCTTCTTTTCCTGAAATAATTAGTTTTGGTTCAGTAGTTTTGCACCGCATCAGTTCACAGTGAGCCAGAAGACCCGATTCCGTGGCCAAAAATCGGCGAACCAAGCAAAATATACAAAAATGAATTCTTATTACGCCTATATATTCACGACGGGTCACAACCAACTTCAACCTAAACTTTTTACTCAACGCCTGCAAACTGCTTAGACATTTTCAAATCAAAGACACTCCAATCAAAAACGCTTTGAATGTCAAAAATCATATTAGGAACACGTCAAAAAGGCTTCGCAGATGACCGCAGGCTTCGGAGATGACCAAGTGCGTACGTTTCCTAATGCTATAAACAACGCAATTAAGTTAAACAGTTTTCTTGTAGCATCCTTTTATATATAAACAATTTTGATGATGTATTATCATCATAGTATTTAAAATCATTTTCTTGTTTTCTAGAAAACGAGGCTTCGGAGATGAATCGGAATTTTTACTTGCTACGAAATAATGATTTCAATTATGCATTACGAAAAAAAATTTTCACGTACATAAACCAATATAGGTAGGGAATAACTATATAAGTCTAAACTTAAATTTCTTGGGTAATAGAGGTTTATTTACATACTTTTAAGCATGTTGAAACAAAGTAATGCAATGTTATTCTATTTTGAGGAAAACCTGAAGACAAAGTTCTCTCGCTCTTATTGTTAAGAAGGGTTTGTACTGAAAATTCATGAAGTACCTATAATTTTAGCTGAAACATTGTCGTTTTGGAGCATACTGCCTCAAAATTTAAAAATCTAGGAATGCTAATAAAAAAACGCCGTGAATACTAAAATTCATGTTCGAGACATGGCAAAAAGGCTTCATAGATGATCCATTTGAAGCTCCCACATACATTCAACTTATGGAAACCGGTAACAAAATCTTTTCTGTTATTACTTACGGAAAAAATTACTACTGTGCAAATTTTCAACAGCTGCAAATGAATAGTGTCGAGAAAAATGACCGGAACGTCGAAAAGGTCCCTTGAGTAGGATGACCCATATACATGAACATAGTTATTTTGATTCCACCTTGACACGTAATGAGTCGCTAGTTTTGAGCGTTCGTGTGTAATTTACAAGAAGCTAAGGGACGGTTAAACGATTATTCTGAGACCAGAAAGAAAAAAATCGCCTCAGCTTTTTTTAAGAACACTCTATTTTTAATTTTTACATTCTCATCAGATAATGTATTAGATTTGTGTAAAATTTGACCCCCCCCACCCCGTTTTTGTCAAATGCCCACGTTTTGAGACTCCCTGAACCCAGAAAACATGTTTTTACGAATGGGTCTGTCTGTGTGTCTGTAGATTTTTAGTTTGTGAGCACGATAACTTTCAGAAGGATCGATCGATTGGATTGACCTTTGATACACTCTTTTAGTTCCTGAATCGAAGGCCAAGTTCGTTAGCCAGTCATTTTGGGCAAAAGTTCAAAAAGTTAGAGCATTTAAAAAATTTTCTAAACCACTTTTTTTCAAATTTACGAATTCTATGTGCGGATATTCATAGTACTCAGAAAGTAAAACAATTTATCCCAATGACTTTTTTCGCTAAAAAGAAAATTGTGAGAGTTATAGCATTTCCAAAATTTAAAAAAAAACGGAAATAAGAATTTTAAGCCAAACAATGCACGATATGAAAAAAAGTCTAGAAAATAAAAACGTTGCTTTTTGGAAGCCTTACAAGATTGTCATAACAACTTTTTGCATTTTTTTGAAAGATCGAAAATTCAAATTTTGAGATAAATAACGCGGAATACAAAAAGAAGTTGAAATATCAAAATTGTTGCTTTTGCGAAGACTGGTAAACTTGCCTCTAAATATTTTCTGGTGGGAGGCACGGTTTGTATTTTAAGTGTAGAAAATAGTATTGGGAGATTTTCATTTCTATTTTTGAGCCAAACGACGCGAGATGAGAAAAAAATAGTCAAAAAAGTAGAATTTGTGCTTTTAGCAGGTCAAATAAAATTGCGGTTGAACATTTCTTTATAGGACCAATCGTAAATCAAGATAATTTTTTTAATCGTCTCTTTAACTATTTCTTTGTATATATTATACGGTGAGCGCAGAGCGCGAATAGTATGATGAAAATGTATTTCTTAAGGCCGATAGAGACTTAAGTATATAAATTTTCTTTCTCATTCAAAATCAAAAACAAAATTATAAATTTGTATGTGAAGAACATATAACACCGAGCGCGAAGCGCGAGATCATGTTTCGGAGCGCGAAGCGCGATGACCAAATCGCGCGCTCTAGGAGAGCTTAAACTTGCGAGCGAAGCGCGCGATGAGAATGTGATCGCGAAGCGGGCAGATTTTTTTATAATGACTTTCGATAATGATTTTTCTGGAATCGCGAAAAAATTGTGAGAAATTCATCATACGAAAATCGTTATAGGCCTATAATGAGGAAAAGGAAACTTTCCAAATCTTTTCAAATACCTATTTTCAAATGCATTGAATATCCTCCCAAGTCCGTGAATGTATTTTGGGATCTTTTGAAATCTCTTAAAATCCCGTGAAATCATCGAAACCCTTTGAATGTCCCAAAATCCGTTGAAATCCTTAAATATCCTTTGGAATATTTGAAAATCTTCGAAATCGCATTCAAATTTTCAGACATATTTCAAAATTCGTGTGAAAATTGAGATTCTCTCTGAAATAGTATTAAGTAATTTCCTGAAACTCATGAAATCTTCAGAAATCTGCAAAATTTCTCTCTATCCTTAAATATTGAGAAATTAATCCAAGTTGATTTATCACGTTTTGTTCGCCTACTCCTTATTTTCAATAGTACTATTTGTAAGATATGAAATCGTTTGTCTGCTTTCACGTTCTAGACGAGTGAAGAAGAATAAACAGAGGTTGTGTAATTAGAATCTATTTTCATTTTTCGCTATTCAAGGTCTTAAGAAATCTTTGTGATAATGAAATGTTTTCGTACAATTTATAACTATTATAACGAATTTGATTTTCATTTGCTTGAATCTTGATTATTCTAAAGTCTATTTGTGTAAGTCGATTCACATCAGCACTTTCCAGAGTTATTCAATGTGAATAAATACGATTTTATTTATTACTTGACAATTAATTACTCATCATATGACTGTCTTTTTACTTATTGTGATTCGTTACAAATTTTTCCTTCAAAGTTTTTATTTTAAAGTGAACTATGTTTTTTAGGATAAATAATCTCTGTAAACTATTCTTTGGGTGTATGATTTACATAAGGAACAATACAAAAAATAACGTAGCTTCGGGTAGGATTTACACTCCTGTTGACAAACGGCATGCCCTTGAAAAAGTCTCAGGCGATGAATGAGAGAATATACAGAAATCAAAAGTACAAATAGTACACTCAACTCTCGATATACTGCGTCTCGGCTTACTGCGTCCCTAGCATCCTACCAGCTAAATATAACTTATTATTATTATTAAGTAAATATAACTTCATTTTGTCATGCATTGCTTCTTAATACATCAATCGACTCAGGTTGTTAATATGAACAAATTTGGTGCTCATTATGTTGTTATATTGCTGATATTAAGAAAACTATTACTTGTAAATGAAAAATTAATAACTTAAAAAATTCTTAAAGATGAAAAATTTGTATAGACATAACTATGAACATTCCTTTTAATTATATCAATTAAATACCATACCGTGCTTAAAAAATTTCAGGCTACAGAGCCTGGTATTACTGCAAATACTCTGATAAAAGCTCTCATAATTTCGAAATTTTCAAGTTCATTTTTTGCCATTCTCACGATATTTAATGAATGAATCTTAATATTTTCTGTTTAAAAACGAAGTATTTCATTGAAATCTACTTATGCACTTTCTCCCCTTAATATAATCAAAATTTCAAGAAAAATCACATCTAAAACGATTCATGATTCCAGCTCTACTTGTTTTCGAGTTATCATAAAAAGAGTATCTGTGACACACACATGCGCGCACACACACCCACAGAGACAAGCATATTTAAAAATAAAACTCATTTTCGGACTCCTAAGGTAAAGTTATATCAATATATGTCTTGAAATGAGGTTAGCAAAATTTCATCGTTACAAAGCTTCCTCTATGAGGTAGTAATATAAACGAAACGAAATTAAAAAATCAGCCCTGACAGATCTCTTTTGAAATTAAATTATCTGCAATTTAGACAAGAGGGTTGTAAATCAAATGAAAACTAAAAGCTGTAGACTTTTTTGGGCAGCAAATTCCAGATATGGCCTGCTGTGCACTGTGGGTTGGTTCATTGAGGTTATGTCAGCAGGGCTGCAACTATTTTGATGCGCTTCTAAGCCTAGGCTGACTACTTTTAAACCGAAGATTGATGGCACTGACGTTTTGAATAAACACACCACCTTATGACAGTTGAGCCGCTTAGTTTGGACATGACTTCATACTTACGAAAAACATTTCCCTCATCACTTTGGATGTATACTTTAATAATGAACAATACAAAACATAATGTAGCCTCGAATTGGACTGACACTTCTGTTGACGAAAGGCATGCACTAGGAAAAGTTTCGGGCTATGAATGCGGAGAAGGAGCATTTGGAATACTAGAGGTGTAAATTAAGCTATGGAAGAGGAATTATGAAATACAATGCAAGTGAGGAAGCTAGATATTGGATGTGTGTCGGAAACAGAGAGAAAGGGATGTGAGATAAAAAAGATAGAGAATGGGCTAGCATGAAAGAGCAAAACAGCATGTCAAAATGTATGAATCTGTATATCCTAGATTATTCTGGATTAGAATAAAAGTGGAAATCAGAAGGCTATTTATTATAGCATGCTATGTTCCAGTCGATGTTGACAGTAGTGATATGTAAAAGACAACTTCTTGGACTGGTTAAATGATATTACAGGCTTACCATATATGGAAGGATTGGTTGGTGTGCAAAGCGAAGGTACTGACAGAGTATCCGATCATGTCAAAGTTCCAGAAACATGCGGCACCGGTGAGATATTGATTAGCTTGTAGTTAGAAAAAGGCTTGTTCATTAAAAATACTTGATTCAGGCATAAAATGATCCACATGTATACTTGGTGAAGAGGCGAAAGTCACAGTATGATTGACTTTTTTACAGCGGATGAGAGACTAAAATTGATAGTAGGAGGTAACAGAGTTGCGAGAGGCTCTGAATGAGGAACGGATCACTACCTCATAGTTTCAGAAATGAACATTTACGATAATCTTATGAGCACTTTGCTTCCTCACAGGCATCAAATAAATTGGCTTTCTCATACATAAAGGTTTATTCTACCTAACAAAAAAAGAGGTGACATTTATTTCATCAAGCTGATGTTTCGATCTCATATTGAAAATCATATTTACAGACAATTAGAGAGACCATTGTATGGTCAACTAATGCATCTTGTTGCAACGAACAACTTCCTTTGCTATAATATTGTTATATTTCGAATACTAAATAAGTTTTCATTATATAAAAAAAAAAGTGAACAATTTTTAGAATCTTAAAATTCGCTATTAATAGAAGATGAAAGATGAACAAAGGTTCCTCAACAGATTTCCGAAGTGACTTGAAAACGCGAATAGTTACATCAAATACGGTACTGTTGCATTCTCAACATTAAAAAAGTTTTCCTTGTATAGAGACGATAAGCAATATATTTATTGGGAAAACACCTAATCATTTGGAAACAAAAAAATTTGCCTTGAAAATAAGACCATGCAAGAACTGGGCATTCACAATTGAATTATTTCAAATTTTCTAATTCTATAAATTCAACATTTCAAACTCAAAGCCTTCCGAATATTTTCTTTCCAAAAATTTGTACCGTCTAAAGCTGGAATCATTGTAATACCTATTGTTTCATAGTTGTATGTTATTGATGGACACAGCAACACTTTCTGCGTGCTGTAGCGCGCATATAATATTGCTAGTGTATAATATTATCATCAATCTGCCAAAAAAAAAAAAAATTTGAAGGATGGACATTTTGAGAAAATTCTTTCTCAATATTTTCTGAAAAAGCGCCGCCATATTTTCATTCATTGAATTTTTTTTTACTTTATTTCGAGTCGTTCGATAGATCAAGAATTAGTCTATCTCAAATATATATATGCACTCGGTCCAAAGATACACATATTTAAAAAAAAAATACATTTTTTTGATGATTGGAAGGTAAACTTCAAGAGCTTCTAAATCCTAAAAAATAAGTAGGTATTAGCGTGCACTTTAGCACTTAGCGTGACGAGCACTTTGTCAACACCTGGCGAAAATGCTGATAATTTTAATTTCTCGCAATGTGTGATAATTTATCATGTGAATACCTGCAGAATTTTAGAAAAAATAAGAGGAAACATGAGACATAATGAAGTTTGATATAAAAAGGCGATTGCGTAAAATTTTTCACCTCACTTATGTTAGAACATAAGTGAATTTTCTACTGCACAATTTTTGATTCTAGAGTACACACTTTAAAATCTAGACCATACTCAGTCTTTATTTACAAAAATGGTTTTAAACTAATCTTTTTTTCTTATTATTTCTTACCAGTACTTCGAATATCATACAGTTTTTAGGAATGATAATTTATTTTTTCGGAAAAAAGATTATACATGTTGACCTCATTTAATTAAAAAAAAAATTTCATCACTCAAATAACGTAAGACGGGGAGCTAAGCGGGACGTTTTTTTTGGTATTTCTCAATATATTACCGACACGAATTAAAATTAGATGATGATGCTTTGAAATATCTAATGTCTCTTTTCCTCTTGGACAAGAGGGAAATAGGCATTGTTATTGAGGGCGAATTTAGAAATTGAGATTTCAGAGATTTCTATTAATCCTGAAGCCCTTAGAATGAAATAACAATTTTGTGATGTGGGAGTTGTGAATCTTCACCTGAAATCGGCACTGCTACACATTATTCGCAATAATAAAAATCTTACCATTTTTTATATGGTAAGACTTAGCAATTCAATATCTCGTAAACGGTCAGCAGCAAGGAGCTAGAATAGCAATCGTTTCAAAGAATTTTATATAACCTACAAATCATGTCCCATGCACTTTTTACCTATCTCAGAGCAGAAAATTTTTTTTGCGGCATAATTTGCACAAAATTAATACAAAATTCGTACGTTGAAAAAATTTGATTCTATTGATAGTTTTCGCATTTTTGGTGTCGGAGTGTCAAAAAATAAACCGAGATTGTGTAACTGGAGTCTATTTTCATTCGTCACTGCTCAAAGTTTAGAGAATATGTTGTGATGACACAGTATTTCCTACAATGAAATTATGACGTTTGAAAGTTTTTCAAATTGGAATACTTAATATGCTAGGTTTGCTACTTGGCAATTTTCAGCATTTTGATATCATGAAGGAGCATTGAAAATTCAAGATTTGTAGTTTGATATTCTTCAGAATATGAAGTTCGGCTATTCTGACATTTTGAAATTGTCCTAATTTAAAGCAAAAATTTTTAAATTTTCCAACCTAAAGTCTATACTTTTAGACCTACAAAGTTATAAAGTTGAAAAAGTTCATACCAATCGAAATTAGACGATACACTAATTAGAAAATGTGAAATTGCAACTTTTCTTAAATTGTACACATCTACGAGGGTCATTCAACAAGTACTTAGCCTCACCGCTTGATGGCGCTGCTATTACGAAAGAGTTTTACCATCGTGCAGTACATTCTTTTAGTAGCCTACTGTCAAAGTTTCAGT
>JAUMHM010030240.1:0-16179 GCA_032362435.1 Melikaiella ostensackeni
ACAGCAGATTTTCTGCATCGCAGATGTTTTTGGCGAGATTTCATTCATCCCACAATAAATGTTTTTGTCAATCATTTGAAGTCAAGTGACTTTTTTCCGTTCTTATTCTTAATCGTAGTCAGAAAAGAAACCAAAAAATGCCCTATAATTTTTGGCTTGAGACAAGAGATTTTTCAAATACCATGATTAAAAATTTCATTCGAAAAAAGGAGGCAAGCGATGTTATCGCAGCGATTCTAAAAAAAAGTTGAGGCTACATATTCTACTCGTGTCCGAAGACAATGGTACAAAATTTGTTATTTTTTAAACACCTTATCTTTCTTGGTTTATTATATATTTATTTTATATTTCATTCTGAAAATACATTTGCCATTAGAAAATATGATTGAGTTCCGAGGAAATGGAGCGGTCATTTTCTTTTACTCGAGGCACACACTTTTCAACTTTAGACGGTGATTTAAAATCCAATGTTTATTTTTTAGGAACTTTCCGATGAAACACTACAGTACTGAATGAAGATGTGAAAAGTATGTTTGAAAGAAGTCATACAGTTCGAAGGAAATGTAGAAGAATTTTTTTTTCGATTGAGGCGCATGTTTCCTCAACCCGAGATGGCGATTCAAATCCTTAAATTATATTTGAAAATGCAAAATAAAAATAGATTTGTAGCTGTTGAGTTGAAAAAAATTACAAAAAAATTCAGTAAGCTGCAAATATAAGAAAAACTACATCTTTTCCCGGAAAAAAATTGAAAAATGAAACTATAAAAAATTCTTTTGCCACAATGTGTATTAGAATTCATCTGATTTGTGAGACAATAATCCCATTCTCGAAGAAGTGTTGGATACGTCCTTTTGAAACGTCTTAATAATTTTTGAAAAATTGTATAATTAACGAAACTTCAAAACCGAAATTAGAAATTCCCGAATGACTGAAGTTTTGATAATTTTTTATCTGTTAGAATAATATTTTATTTAGAATTTAAAATTTCCGAGGACATGAAATTTCGGAAATTTGAAATTTTTGGGAACATATACCAATTTCAACAATTTACTAATTTCAGGAATTTGAAATTTTGGCATTTAGAAAATTCGTGTTTTGAAATTTCTATTCTATTTCTGAAATTTGCAGATTCGAGTTTTGCAAGAGGGGAAACAGTTTACCCCCTCTATCTGGTTCATACGGCTCTGGCTGTTTACATCGTTGCGACCTGGCCCGCATGGCTGGCCGAATGTGTGTATGAAAGGGGAAACGCTCGGAGGGGAAACTCTATGCCTTCTTGAGCTACTCGTCGCATGAAAACACGTTTTCTTGAAAAGCTGAAAAGGTGCTGTAAGGTCGGTTTCTTCGTTCCACGCCACATATACTAATAAAGATGTACACAGTATATAGTCAAATATTCTACTTGCTGTCAAATTTTTCAAATTGCCAAAAATTATTAATATCGTTAACTATTTTTGCCAATTCAAAAATATGACAGCAAGGAGACCCTGGAAAGACATTGATACCACAAAAAATTAGTCCTATTGATGAAAAAAATGGTTAAAATAAGCATTTGTCCATAAAAATTGTTTATGTCATTAACTGTTTTTACCAATTAAAAATATGGAGGCAAGGAGTCCCTGGAAAAACATTTCTGGTTGATTCTGCAAAAAATAAGCCTATGCATGAAAAAATAGTCAAAATGTGCATTTGTTTATAAAAATTGTTTATATATTTACCAGTTTTTGACACTATGAAATATATGACAGCAAAAAGTTTTTGGCAAGACATTTCTAGTTTATTCCGTAAAAAAAATCAGGCCTAATCATGAAAAAATTGTCCAAATGTGCATTTGTTTGTAAAAATTGTTTATATAATAAAACACTTTTAACTTTCAAGCAAACCGAACATTTTACTGCTCCCGTAAAGAATTTATTTAATCAAACCATGTTCCGAGAAACTCATTTCGCAAAATAGCTATGAATTTCATCTTATGATGAATACCACAAATTACCTGGTGTTAATGAGAAATTTCGGTTTAACAGTATTATGATTTCAAACTGCTAATCTTTATTATGCTTCCTTTAGGTGAAAGATTTCTATATAAATATTTCCGGGATTAAGGCTTTTGTCATTACAGTTCACATTTTGTCTTTCAAATATAAACAGTTTGATGAGGGTTGGGAAAGATTATTGGGGCGAGGGCTCATCTGCGACAGTGGGCGGGAAAGTAATTTAGGAAAACTTGTCAGAGGTGCCACCAGACTGCTGCCGTCCACGCTCGTCAGCAGGGGGGCCCTTTGCATTTCAGGAAAAATTAAATAAGAAACATAAAATTTTAAAATTTTGCAATTATTCATTTACGAACTTTATATTCGACATCTACGTTTTTTGTCGATTTCAACGATATGTTACTCGCCTTATGAAGTTGAAAATTAGAAGTGTTTTTCAAACTTGGCAGCTGACTGACCAATCATTAGAAAACACGTGTAAAGATAACTTTATGTGAGTGATTTAGAAACTGTAAGATTCAAACGAAAACGAGAAAAAAACATAAAAGCAACAAATTTTCATCCTGTGTCCACCTCTACAGTCGAATCTATCCGACTAATTGACATACACTAAATCCAAAATTGCCAAATTTGTTGTTGTTCCCAGCTTAACATTAATCTAGCAAAAACACTATTTTTGCCAAGCATAATAGAGCTCTTAATTTCGCAATCGGGGCATGAATTAACAATAAGTGAGCCCTAAGTTGTGTGAGAAGAAATAATTGGTTTCATGAACTTGTTCACGTATTTTTTATAACTATACGGATTCAAGATTTTCTGTATACAGGATGTTTAGGGGTTGTTTGAACATCCCCTAAACATTCTAGCAAGGAAATCGACATTTCCTAACAACCAAAATCGCGGAAGAATTTTTTAATATACCAATGGTGTCGGAAATCAATTTACAATAATCGTAAGAAACATAAATGTGAGGAACATCTTTGAGCAGGGAAAGACGTTGAATTTATTTTAAGGGTTGTTTCAACAGCCCTTAAAGATACAAGCAAAGGAATTCGACATTTCCTAACAATCAAAATCACGGCTCATTTTTTGATTATATCAATGGAATCGGGACTCAATTCACTATAAGCGAGAGAAACAACCCTTGAAATGAATTCCATGACTTTTCCCACTAACATGTGTTTTTCTTGTTCATTGTGAATGAATTTCCGATCCCAATAGCATAATCAAAAAATCTCCCGTGATTTTGCTTTCTAGGAAATGTCGATTTTCATGTTTGAATCTTTAAGGGATGTTGAAACAACCCTTGAGATAATCTTAAGGACTTTTTCCACTAGAATATGTTTCTCTTGTTTATTATAATTTATTTTCCTATCCTAATAGTATAATCAAAAAGTCACCCCTGATTTTGATTTTTAGAAAATGTCGATTTCCTTACTTGAATATTTAAGGGATGCTAGAACAACCCTTAAAATTAATTCAACGAATTTTCGTGCTGAGATATGTTTTTATTTTTATTGTGAATTGATTTCCGACCCTAATATTAGGATCAGAAAATCTCCCGTGATTTTGGTTGTTAGGAAATTTCGATTTTCTTGCTTGAATCTGTCAGGGATGTTGAAACAACCCTTAAAAAAATATCAGCGACTTCGTCTGCTGGGATATATTTCTCACGTTTACTGTCAATTGATTTCGGACACTATTGGTATAATCAAAAATTCTCCCGTGATTTTGGTTGTTAGGAAACGTCAATTTTCTTGCTTGAATGTTTAGGGAATGTTCAAACAACACCAAAATATCGTGTATACAGGAAATTGTGAATCTGTCGAGTTCACGTGAACAAAAATTTCGTTTTAGTGGGCCCGACCTACGAAAAAGCCGAAACATCCAGCCAAATATTACAAAAAAGTTTGAGAAGCATAACATTTCAGCAATAGACGATTTCTTCCATTAAAATGAATGTAGAAATTGGAAGTTAAGTCATTCTTTGAGGAAAAATTGTCCATTTTTAAATAATTTCATTTCGATTCATTGATCTACAGATTGTAAATTACAAAAAAAATTAATTACACATTTTGACACAAATTTATTTTCTGTATATTTGTGCCGTGTCCTTCAACAAATAGTATCAAATAATATATTTTCAACATTAAACTTTATCGACAATATAGTTCGAAGGCAACTGAGAGAAAACATTGTTTTTTGTTGACTTTGAAGTTCCACGCTAGGAATTCATTCAAATAAATTGTTTATAAAATTAACAAATATCATCGGAGACATATTTTCATGATCAAGTATCATTTTGTCAATGAGAGCAAGTAATTTTAATACCGGAATATCCTTCAAAAATTAACAATCCATGATGTCTAGTGCTTTTAAGTAGAATTTGTCTATAATAAGAATATTATAGCTTCAAGTTGTTTTTATACATTACTGTAATTTCACCAAGTTTCATTGAAATCGTATGACCACTTGCAGATCCTGATATTTTGAGCATGTAATTGTATTAAATTTCGACACGTTGTAATGTAATTTTCAGACACTGTTAAGTGTATGAATTTTATGTTATGTGACACTGTACAACAAAATACGACCTATATGTCCATGAAATGGGAGGTGTCATTTCCGACATATCGTTCTATAAACGAATGTAGCAAAATTTTTTGGCAACAAGTGACACATGATTTCGGTGTATTTTTTAACGCCGAATCCAGGCATTGAAAAAACAGTTTTTTTGAGAAAAATCATTATACTGAGCTGAACTTAACTGTTTCTTATTCAAATAGAAGTAATTTTTTCGTTTTTAACGAAGAAAAAATCTGAAACCGTATATAGTTCCAGCATTGACTGTTCTCAAGATACATGACGTAGAAGGCATCTCTTTCTCTTGCATTGATAACTCGACTATTCATGCTTATTCAAGATGAATAATTGTACTCGAAACCTGTTAAATTCATTTGGATTTCTTCAAAAGTGAATTATTTTTGAAATCGTCGATTTCTTCAGATTCGTCGAACTTATACTTTTCAAATCATGGACATATAGGTCGTATTTTGTTCTACAGATATAATGAATAGGTAATTTTTGTAAAATGCTTCTGAACTTTTGAACTTTTGAATGTTGGTTGCTTTAAGGAAAATTTAGCAAAAGTGAGAATGGCGGGATAAACCACGAAACGAGACGGTCTGGTAGGTCAGTCCGCTTACGGTATAATAGGACCTCAATAAAAGAATGTGTCCAATGAATTATTTAAGAGAGCGATCATAAAACCTTCTCGAAATCTGTACGATTGGCTTTAAACAATAAATGCAAGGAATTTAATGCAATTGGAACAGTTTTTAATCCTGGCTGGAGGATAAATACAGGGTCTGCTCTCCAGGAGGTCTCCGCCTCTCTTCACAGGTAGTATCCGCAGTGAAAATGGTCAAATTAGACGAATAGATTGAGCTGAGGGAAAAAAACAAAATGCCTGTTATTTAATTTATTGAATTGAATGATGTTATTCTATAGTAAAAGAATTTAATACCTACATAAGTTCAAGAATAAAATTTTGGCAATAATAAAAAGTAAATCAAAGAAAATGAATCAGTGTATTCGACAGCGTTATGTTTATATGTCCCACTGCCTATGCATATAATCTTTGTAGGTAATAATAATAAACCATACTTACTCTGAATTTGCCTTCTCCATCCGTCATTTCATTTCTCATTTCAAAAATGGATGTATATGTATGTATATGTATGTATGTATATGTATATATGTATGTATATGTGAACATGAAATATATAATATTTCTCTAATATTCAATCTTTCCTTTTCCTGTTCTTCATTATTAATTCATTATAGGATTAAATTATTCAATTCAAAAAATTGAATAATGGGCATTTTGGACCCCTGCTGCACATTTTTGTTTTCTAACGTAGACCTTCTAGCGCATTCGAAGTTTCTATCAAATTTCTTTTTATTTCATACCTCTCAGTTCATACATTTACATTTATACACAATGCAGTTGATACATTTTTCATTTTCCTATTCGTGAGCATAATTGTAATAAAACTTTAGAATTACGTTAAAAATAATTTGACAAAAATGGTGTTTTCATGCTCATATTAGTAACCAGTATATGGAAGTACATCGCCAAGTTATCTTGTGACTAACAGCTATGAATGGATGTTTTTTTTAACACAGGAAATGAGGTCAAATATAATTGATTGGTTGATTTTGCCGAGTTGACGTATAAAAAAACTACGAACAGGTGGTTTTTATAAAATACTAGAAATGGGGTCAAATACAAGTGTTATTTAACGGATCCGAAAAAAAATTGATGGAATCCAACGAAATAAAATAACAATCTGAAAAAAATTGGATGGGAATATATATGTAGAATGAAGGTTTTTAGGTCATTTTCAACATCCATATGAATAAACTATAAAATTTTGACGTTTTGTTATCAATACGTAACTGATAAAATTATAAGAAAATGTGAGTCTCGATATAAAGAATATAACGTTATTATTTACTATGCCAAAACGTGATTTTGACATAATTCGACGGTCCCGAAATGCTTTGTCGTATTTCGTGGCGCTTGTTTATTTCTATTGCAACTCGAACGCTGCACGACAAAATCTTGTAACTCGCGCACGCGTTTTCATTTTGTTACAACAGACGGTTCCAAGCCGTTCTGTTGTCTCTCCGAATAGGCCTCTCCGTTCTGTTACATCTCAAACGGCGATTGGAAAACTATCGCAACTGTCGTAGACCTTTCAATTCTGTTGCAACTAATCTCGTTGACTTCAAACTGTTGCAACTTGTTTTTTTGGAAAATTTTGAATGTTTACAAAACAAATTCCTCGTTATTTCAAGAAGAAAATTTTTCAATTTCTATACGAAAAAAATCAATAAATAGCTTAAAAATTGATATGAGAAAATGTTGCAACTGAAATCTGCCAAATCGTTCCATTCTATTGAAAGTCGAGGAGTGAGGCCTGCGCGTCAGCGATGATCATTAAAAAAAACACGTGCAACGTAATTGAGACGTCGCCGAAGTTTTTAGTTTAGATAAAATAAAGTCATTTCAAACGATAAAATAGGTGCATCGATGGACGAGGAAGAATTTGAGATGCCGGACACTTCTTCACAAGTATATCGTGTATTGAACATCACAGGTACGTTTTACATTACGAAAATTTTTTTCATAAACGTATGTATATAAGTCTAATCTCGAAAAAATCTTATGAGAAACAAATTCATGTTAAATTTGATATCAATATTCATCCTGAAATCAGATTAATATTTGGATGACAATAAGTTTAGAATCATACGATAAACTATATAAATTCGGGCAATACGTATATCATTGCTCGCATTCAAAGGAAAATTTCAGCGAAGCCGAAATTTAGGGCACGATCGAAAACTTCAAAATCCTACACAAAAACTTTTTGATTAAGGATTGATTAATTCTTTTCATGAATAAACTAATTGCTTTATTCTTGAATGAAATCAATTTTCAATGTATCCAAGAATTATTAAACATAATAAGTTTCAATATAATGGAAAATTATTGTACAAGATATAATCGATTTTAATTTAATAAATTTCAGTAGTTTTGTGATACAATTAATTCAGTAGTTGCAGTAAATTTTTGCAAAATTTCAAATGATCATGTCTTATAATAATACAGGTATAAAAGAGTATGGAAAATGATTCTTGATCACCATTTAAAAATTTTATAACAGACATTACTTCAAAACTTTTTTCCCAAAGCATGCATTTTTAAAGCAATGTATAACGTAACAAAGGTTTAATAAGAATAAATTCTAAACAATGGTTAAAAAAAATATAAAGTATAAATAAAAATATAATAAATAATAATAATAATAATGATGACACTAAAGGTGAATAATATTAAATGTAAATAAGAGATGAATATCAACAATGTATAAAAAAAATGTATTTTGTTATATAATATATAACCAGATGTAACTCGGAATACAATTAAGTATATAATTCCATTTCATAACAAAAAATTCACAGTAATTCCCATGCTCAATTTCACAGTATATGATTGTACGCGACATGAAGGTTTTTGTTATTTATGGAATGAGTCGATCGGGAAAAAAAACTCGAATGAAGTTGGCAGTTTTCTTTTCAATTTCATTAAAAAGAAGACTCGGCAGGCATAAAGAAGTTCGTTTTCTATTCCAATAATTGTTCGGGACAGAATCACAACCGTTTTGTTTTCTCCATGTTTCTGCTCGCATCCGCAAAATTCAGTGTCGAAATCATTCACCATTTTCTTGAAGTGAGCCATACTCAAAATAAAGACGATTCGATGCACGCCTTGATTGAAAGAAACAGTGAAAATATAACGATTTTTTCACCAGAAGACTAGATTACTCTCCCCATCGATAAAGCGAAACTTAATGAGTTGGCGAGCTTATGTGAAGCAGGAGTGATTTCTTCAGCGCGTCACGCTTTTTATAATTGGCTAAGTTCAGCTAACGAGGTGCAAAACGATGATTCTGATGAAGACTAATATTGATTTTTCTGAATGCATATTAAGGATTCGTTATCTATTTTTATTTTTTTAAGCTTTTGCTGTAAAGCGTATTCAAAAAGCTTCGAATTCATCCCCGAATCGTTAGTTAAATCCTATTCTATCATTTAAATGTAAAATCATTTTTTTGTTTATGGAATTGTCCATAAAGTTTGTAATGTTTCGTTTCATTATTCACTATAGGTTTGCTTACTGGGAACTCCGTCAATTTTGGTAGGCATACTCATGCAAAACGTATTATTGAGGAAGTGTGATAAGCTTTGTGACGATATTCCTAAGATAAAGAAAAGGTTCAAGGTATGATGTACACAGGAAAACATTTATAGTGAAAATTACCAAATAAATCGTCAGAACAACGATTACATTTGTGTCTTTCTTCCGAAAAATGTGGTAATTTTTACCACAATTACACATATTTTCCTAAAATTATGGTTAAAATTATCAAATTTAAATAGAAGACAAATAATGTGATCGTTGTCCTGACGTTCTAGAATTTTTTGGTAATTTTCACTGAAATTTTTTTGACATTTGTTGCTTACAAATGTGTGATATCATAATGAGACACTGCGACGTCAATGTTCATCAAATTACGTACATTATAAGTATTACATATTTCTAATTAATGATTTAAGTATATTACGATTCGTTTTTTTATTTTATTCTTTTTTCCAAGCTTTTGCTGTAAAGTGTATTAGAAAAGCTTCGAATTTATGCCCGAATCGTTAGTCTGCTTCTATTTTATCATTTAAATGTAAAATCATTTTTTTATTTATAGAATTGTGCATAAGGTTCGTAATGTTTCGTTTCATTATTTACTATAGATGTTCTCACTGGGAACTTCGTCAAATTGGGTAGACATAATTATGCAAAACGTATTATTAAGGAAGTGTGATAAGCTTGGTGACGATACTCCTCAGATAAAGAAAAGTTTTAAGTTATGATGTACACAGGAAAACGTTTATAGTGAAAATTACCAAATAATTCGTCATGACAACGATTACATTTGTATCTTTCTTCCGAAAAATGTGGTAATTTCTACCACAATTACACATATTTGCTCAAAATTATGGGTAAAGTTATTAAATTTGAAAAGAAGACAAATAATATAATCTTTGTCCTGAGGTTCTAGAATTTTTTTGTAATTTTCACTGAAAATTTTTTGACATTTATTGTTCACAAATGTGTGATGTGATATTATCATAATAAGACACTGCAACGTCAATGTTCCTCAAATTACGTACATTACAAGTATTAAATATTTTCGATTAATGAATTAAGTATATTAACGATTCGTTTTTTATTTTAATTTTTTTATAAGCTTTTGCTGTAAAATGTATTAAAAGAGCTTCGAATTCATGCCCGAATCGTTAGTCTAATTCTATTCTATCATTTAAATGTAAAATCATTTTTTTGTTTATGGAAATGTGCATAAAGTTCGTAACGTTTCTTTTCATTATTTATTATAGGTTTGCTCACTGGAAACTCCGTCAATTTGGGTAGGCATACTTATGCAAAACGTATTATTAAGGAAGTGTGATGAACTTTGTGACAATATTCCCGAAATAAAGAAAAGGTTCAAGGTATGATGTACACAGGAAAACATTTATAGTTAAAATTACCAAATAGGTCGTCAGAACAACGATTACATTTGTGTCTTTCTTCCGAAAAATGTGGTAATTTTTACCATAATCACATATATTTTTCCAAAATTATGGTTAAAATTATCAAATTCAAATAGGAGACAAATAATGTGAACGTTGTCCTGATATTCTAGAATTTTTTGGTAATTTTCACTGAACAATTTTTGATATTCATTGTTCGCAAATGTGTGATGTGATAGTATCATAATAAAACACTTTGACCTCAATGTTCCTCAACTTACGTACATTAAAAGTAGAGTTCTGTGTAATTAGTACAAACTTTCTAGTTATCAGGGAGATTTGAAATGTATTGATCATTAATAATCAAAATGTAAGAAAAGTTGAAGACATATTTTTTTAAAACAAGGATATGATACATTATTTTAATTAGTTGGACTTTGCAATTCCAGTTGAATGTATTAATATAGTGTAAGTTCCGAATTCGTCAAATGAAACAAATAAAATCTCAAAAATGATGTGTTCAATTACGTTTTGGAATAATGCATTCCCCTTTTCGATGAGTACTTTTAAGTATGTAGCAATATTATAGTTTGTCGATGTTACTTCGCTTGATAAATTGTTCTTGGTTATATCATGTAATGATTCAAATGCGTGTTTAATAATATTGAGTCGTTTAAAATTTTCATATCGTTTTTATATGTTTAAAATTAATTTTATTCGATATCGAATCACAAACGAGCTGTTTTAATTCGAATCTTACATGATTCAAATTATTTCAAAGTAATATGAAAACTGTTATGAACGAAACTTATAATAATAATAATTATTATTATTTATGTTATCACTCTACCAGATGTAATGATTCGTATGCGTTTTCAATAATAATGGGTCGTTTCAAGTTTTTATATCGTTTATATATTTTTTAAATCATGTTAAACATTGCGCGGTCCGCTCTCAGAATGTGAGAAATTCGAGTTACAATAGTTTAAAGTCAACAAGCTTAGTCGCAACAGAATGAAAAGGCCTACGACAGTTGCGATAGTTTTCCAATCGCCGCTTAAGATGTAACAGAACGGAAAGGCCTATTCGGAGATACAACGGAACGGCTCGGAACCGTCTAGCTGTAACAAAATGAAAACGAGCGCGGGAATTACAATATTTTGTCATGCAGCGTCCGAGTTGCAATAGAATTAAACAAGCGCCACGAGATACGACAAAGCAGCTCGGGACCGTCGAATTTTGCAATTTATATTTTTTGAGTATTATGTTGTTGAATGATAAAGAAAATTCTCGGAATTTTATAACGAACCTATAAAAAAAGAGTAAATAATGGCAGTTCGAATTTGTTTAAAAATCGAAAAAATGGCAGTTTTTCCCAATATTCTACGTGTAAGAGAAGTGATCAATTCTTTCACGAGTGGAATAAGTACAGTTCTATTTCCACTAGTGGAAATAGAACTTTTCCCACACTTTTTTCCCACGAGTTGAATGAAAGTGTTCTTTTCAAGCAAGTAAAAAAGTCAATCACTTTTATCACGCGAAATAGAAGAAAAAACTAGCATTGTTTCAAGAATCATATGAAAAATCATCAACGTCGGGAAACATGGAAATTGATTATTTCAACGATTGATTTCCAGATTTTCTCTGAAATACATGAACAACTTTTGGTGGAGTATTCAACTCAAGCTGCCGATATTTATTACAGACTTTCTCTTAAAGAGGCACGCAAACTTGCGTATCAGTATGCGCTGGCGTTGATATAAAGATACCCCAATCATGGATCGATCAGCAAATGGCAGGAGCAGGTTGGTTAACATCATTTCTCAAAAAGCACCACAACCTATCAATTCGAACACCTGAAGCGATTAGCCTGTCGCACCCCTCAAGTTTCAATCCGTTCAATGTCGAAAAATTTTACGCGAATTCGAAAAATGTCCTTGACTGCCTTCTTTTGGAGGCTGCTGATATTTGGAATGTCGACGAGACGACAGTAACGACATTCCAATAGCCAGAACGCATTATCTCTCGCTGTGGTTTCAAGCATATAGGAAAAATGACTTCAGTAAAAAGAGGAACACTTGCTATAGTGGCCATAGCAGTTTCAGCAAGCGAAAATAGTATTCCGCCATTTTTTGTTTTCCCCACAGTCAATTTTGAGGACTACTTCCTGAATGGTGCTCCAACAGGCAGCAGTGGGGATGCAAACCAGTCTGGTTTGATGAAAGAAAAAAACTTCGTCAAGTTTTCACATCATTTCATGAAATACGCATGACCATCAAAAGAAAGCCCCGTCCTCTTATTGCTTGGCAATCATGATTCGCATCTCTCCATCGAAGCTCTAGATCATTTTAAAGTAAACGGAGCTACCATACTTTCATTCCCTCCCCATTGCAGCCACAAACTCCAGCCACTCGATGGCAGTGTCCATGGACCTTTTCACAAATTCTTCAATTCTGCTTGTGATTCGTGGATGTCAAGCAATCAGGGCAAAACTATGATTATTACAATATTCCTAAGATCGCCTCTAATGACTTGCCGTTAACTTGCACACCCAACAACATCAGAGCAGGATTTTATAAAGCCCGAATACTACTTGATTTGCCTTCGCACTTGACAGACCGCCCAAATCCTGAAGCTCGAAAAGAAACTGAGGCTCTATGTTCGCCTTAATGTGAAGTCGATGATTTGCCACTCTCTTGTCGCATCATTCGCCCGGAAGAAGTGAGGCGGTTGCCGAAATCACCTCAAGGGATGCTGAAACAATTGGAAAATGAGGAAGAAACCGACGATGAACCGCTATTCTAACAGATTCGCCTGTATAAGCTGCTCTGTAGGAAGGAAGAATGCTGGCTTCGCAAAAAAGACAAGAGAAAGTTAAAAAGTCTCGAAAATTGTCGAGGAAAAATCGCAAAACTGGATAATTATATCTTTGTTTTTTGTGTTTACTAACTTCGGATTTATACAATACATGGCTTGGAACAAATTTTCTTCCTCATTGAAATGGATTCAGTAATAACTATACTCAATTGTAGCTTTACGAAAAATTCTAAGTTGTAACTTGAGGTATAAACAACAGAACCACACATTGTTTCAAAAGAAAAAGTTTGTCAGTTTGGAGTGAAGAATAAAAGAAAAAAAGTGTTACAACCTGCCCCAGTCTCCCCTACTATTTTTATTATTGGGGTACTTTCTCACGATTAAGCTGGTAAGTACGCATCCTATAAAAAAATAGTCGGGAGAAAATTTTTAGATGTAATTTACGTGAATAATTTTGTTATGGAAAATTTCACTGCATATTTTGTCGTTCTTCAAGAACTTATCTTATCAAAAATAGGCCAGCAAGAACCTTGTCAACCTTTTTAGGTGAATAACTTTAAATTAAATATTTCATTGCATTGTCTGCAATTTTCTTCAGGAATTTATTTCAATATTCCTAATGTTATTATTCAGTTGAACGAAATAGATTTGTTATTGAATTTCAGAAATAAGTATTTGATATTACTGTTGAGTTCCTTAATGTGAAGACGTATGACATAAGTTCAATAAAATAATTGTTACATACAACTAAATATAACTGGATATGAGTTGAAGTTTTTTTGAATCAAATATATGATTTGTCGATTCAAACACAGATAGCATAACAGTTTGCGACGAACTTGCCGACAGTTTTCAATATAAGGTTCAGAAGTTTGCGCCGAAAACTGAATGCAAATTTACTGCAAGAAGGAAAATGTCTGCCCTTCAGTAAGCTTGTAACATAAGTTTGAGTAAAACTTGCAACGTGAGTTTGAACAAAACTTGCATGGTTTCAGATATCAGATTAACTTAAGGTTTGCCAGGACGGTTTGACGCAAACTGTTGTGTTATCTGTCAATAAGCATACTCGAAGCTGAAATAAATATTTCTTTGTAACAAACAAATGTTTTTTTAACGGGAATAAATATTAATGTGGTTCTATGATGCGTCATACTGTCCAGAATAAGCAAGGAACGATGTTGATAAAATGTGGATTCAAAGAACGGTTTACTTGACTCAAGAATTGCCTCCATTCTTTAAAAAATTTGAATAGTTGAAGTACAAAAATTAAAATGTCCCGTTTGTTGGAAAAAAATACATCAAATGCAACAATAATGATTAATCAATTCCTACTGTGAGACCATACGCTCTGCGCAACTGACGGCATTTGTCCTGACCTACTGGGTACAAATCATGAATTTTACAAAAACATTGTCTTGAATCTTTTATGAAGTTGCTTCAAAAATGTATTTCTTTACTTGGAGAAAATGTTTATTTTAGATGAATCACTTTATTTTATTCGTCAAAAGAAACACTTTTTCGAAGTAAATAAATTAACACTTAAATGAACAAATTACTTAATTTAACCAATGACATGTTCTATTGAAATAACAATATCAACTTCTTACATGGAAGAAAAATCTCTTTCACTTAACTAATATCGCTTTTATTCATTTTAATATTTCTTTGATTTAAAGAAATCAAAATATTTGATTTAGCCATTCCTTGAAAAAATTATCTTATATTCTCATAGGCCAAGAAATATTTCTTTGATTCAAAGAAATGGGAACAAAGGCATTTCATCGGAACCAAAAATTTTTTTTCAGTGTAAATAATAAAACAATTACAACTTGTAACCTTTCTGTCTCATGCATCAATTTTTTCTAACTTTTCGCATTAATTTTCTCGACAAAGAAATTGTAATATATTCAATGAAAATGGATAAATCAACTTTTATCTCGATTTTTCTTCTGGAATTTCAAAAACAGAATTAAGGCAAGATACACAAGTTGATATATAATGACTTGGAAAACAGTGTTTTAATTCTATATACAAAAAAAGACGGCTTAATATCATGAATTATAATTTGTAATGAACTATTAGGTTAATTAAATAGAAGTTATAATACCTGGAAATAGATATATATCTTTAATTGATCATGAGCCACTTATAAAGTTCAAAATTATTTTTAACTTTTAAGTTTTGAAAAATTAAATTTTTGAAAAGCTGTAACCTTCCTGTCTCGTGTATTACTTTTTTCTAACTTATCTGATTGATTTTCTATAAAAGAAATTATAATATATTCAATGAAAATGAATAAATCACCTCTTATCTCGATTTTTTTCAACAAAACATAATTAAGGCAAGATGCACAAGTTGATATATGATGACTTGGAAAACACTTTTTTAATTCTATATGCAAAAAAGACAGCTTGATATGATAAATTATAATTTAAAATGAACTCTTTAGTTAACTAAATGAAAGTTATAACGCCTAGGGATACTTATATCTTGAAATTAATTACGAGCCACTTACAAATTTTAAAATTATTTCTATCTTTTACGTTTTAAAAAATTTAATTTTTGACGACCTTCCAAGAAATAAGTTACTTAATTAGTTGACATGAAAATGGATTGAATAACCTTTTAAAAAATCAATCGTTCATATATACCTGCGAAAAGTGTGAACTCTTTAGTGAAAATAAGATTAAAAATTGAAAAGATGAAAGTAATAAACGTATATTTCAAAATTTGATCGGACACTTAACGGAGGGTAGTGGAAGTGGCAGTGTTCAAAATGATTAACTACTCAAAGTAAGAGATGAAAAAGTAAAAAGTAATGTTTTTTTTAATAATTTCGATTGACCTAACGAACTCTAATGATAATTCTGATTTACCAGAGCAGACAAAAGTCTTGTTCTAATAGTTTTCTGTAATCCAACTTCTGAAGAAATATATAAGTTTAAAGTCCAGTTTTCGTATTAATTCCACTTATTTTTATTATGATTAGGCCTCTGCATTCTTTATAATTCGTACGCAAACTGTAAAATAGGGTTGTCCAAAAACCGAAAATTTAAAAAAATGCAATGTGCTTTCGGAAATTCTTGTTCCTTCTTGAGAAGAAGAAAATCCCTAGAAAAATGCAATCCAATCGGATAAAATCTTGCCCTCCCGCATCGGAATCAAAGATTAAACTTTCAATAACTCCGTTATTTTCGGGGTTACGAAAAAA